>BQKN01032627.1:0-11281 GCA_022839385.1 Asparagus kiusianus
TGTCTACAATGGCCAGAGGTGGCTACTCCTACTTTATTACTTTTACTAATGATTTTTCAAGATTTGGACATGTGTTTTTAATGAAACACAAGTCTGAAGCATTTGAAAAATTTATCGAGTATAAAAATGAAGTAGAGAATCAAACTAGCAAGAAAGTTAAAATTCTTCGATCGGATCGAGGAGGAGAATACTTGAGCTCAGAATTCTTAGGGTTTTTAAAAGAGAATGGGATTCTCTCTCAGGTTACTCTACCCTTTACACCACAGCTTAACGACGTGTCAGAAAGGAGGAATCGTACCCTATTAGATATGGTATGTTCCATGATGAGTAAAGTTGAGTTACCTTTTTCATTCTGGGGGTATGCGTTGGAAACAGCAGCACACTTACTGAATAAAGTTCCAACTAAAGCAGTGCCTAAACCTCCATATGAGATATGTGTTCGCGGGAAAAATCGTAGCTTTCTTCATTGATTCCATTGCTATCTCAAATAATCGTTTATCGGTTACAAAGATTCGGTCTTTTTATAAGATCCGGTTACAATAAAATCAAAAAAGAAAGAAATAAAAATTACAACTTTTTCCTTGTTTGTCAAACAAATCGCGAGCTCCTGTTTTGCGGTCGCTCGCTTGCGTGGGTTCTTCGCCTGCGCCGGGGTTTATCCGTGGACCACCGTGCGATCTAGATCCGGTCGGATCTACGCAGTACGACGGGTATTATTTCGCCAAGGAAATAATAGCCGCGGGGGATTAGTTCACCAAGGAAATAATCGCCCGATTCTCGGGATCAAAGACCAAGCTTTGATCCCGAGGATGACTGCGTAGATCTGAGATCCGGTCCCTCTCGAACTCTTGCCTTATTTGGCGTTGACGATCGCCGAGCATCGGATCTGGAAGAGCAAGTCCTCAAAGTCCCAAAGCTTCAATCTTTTTTAGATCTGAGCCTTGAATCCAGCAGAGCTTCGCCTCTCCAAAATTTCCAACCCTTGAAAATGAACCCCCTCTCCTCTATTTATAGGATTTGAAAGCGGATCTGGGCCCAGATCTGGGCCCATATCTGAGTGTGGCTCGGCCTGGGCCGCCCCACCATGGGGTGGCTCGGCGGCCGAGCCACCCTTGGGTGGCTCAGCCATGGCCGAGCTACTTTGGGGTGGCTCGGCCACCGAGCCACCTTTAGGTGACTCGGTTTTGGCCGGGTCTCTGTTGGTGTTGGTTTTTTCGCCGTTGCGTCCGTTTTCCGGTTTTGTGGTTGATTTATCCGGACTTGATTCGTTGACCTGATTTGGCAGTAAATCCACTTTTGAGTTCGAGTCCGAAACTGTTCTTGATTCGATCTTGATTCGTTGATTCCTCGACCCGTTAGCTTGATTCCGCACGCGAGTGGATTTATTCCGTTGTTTGCGTGCGGTTCGTTAGCCTCGTAGCCTCGTTAATCCGCTTCGTCGCGTTCACTTGGCTTCGGTGTTGTGGACTAACGATCGTGTTTGGATACATTGCCCGATGGTTGGTTTGACGTCGTCGAGCTGTGTTAAGGGACCTATAGGCAGTTTTATACGCCTACAGATACCCCCTCCAAAGTATTTCAGCCTCGTTCTTTTATGGAAGAGTCTGGAATACTTTGGATATGATTGTCCCATCCTTCAATCGGTTACGACGAGATATTTGGAATGGCTTCTATTCTTGATTCCTTCAGTCCTCCAGGCTATTCGGTGCTTTGTCGAATGTCTGTAAGGGTTCTGGTACTGCATTTATTATCTGACCGTTTGTCGGAATTTTGAACTTGAAGTCGATTCTCGATTTCCTGACTTTTTAGCTCGAGTTTGCTGTTTCAACATAAAACTGACCATCGATTGTCGGTGTTGAATCTTCATTTGCAACACATTGTCCGGCGTTTGAGCTTCCTTGTGACGCGTTGTCCGGCGTCCAAGCTTCATTGCGACGCGTTGTCCGGCGTCCAAGCTTCATTGCGACGCGTTGTCCGGCGTTCGACACAGTTTATACTCATACGTCTTCTGGAGTATACACAGTTTAAGCTCTTAAGGAATTGGAGCGTGGCAGATACTTGAGTCACGAGACCAACTAACGGAGTTGATACATCAATGACTCGTATTTATAGAATTTTTGGTAAATTCTCAGCCATCAACGGGTTTGATGAGCCTTTACCGACTACCGTTTGAGTCGGGCTAGCATGCGGATTGTTTAAGTCCATTCCGCATGTGACGTTAAGCTAAAAGAGTTAACCCTTTTAGTGCTACGATATTGAATACGTAGACTTCGTCTTTCTCCTATGAAAAGACTAAACAGCAACGTGTATGAGATGTTGACTTAGGATTTTTGGCAAATCCTCAGCCTCCAACGGATTTGACGTGCTCTTACCGACTACCGTTTGAATCGGGCTTACATGCGGATTGTTTTAATCCGTTCCGCATGTGACGTTGTGCTAAAGGAATGAACTCCTTTAGACTTTGTGCTATGATGTTGAATACATAGACTTTACCATTTGTTACGGGAATAGGCTACCCGGCGACGCGTGTTAGGCGTTGACTTTAGGATTTTTGGCTAACCCCCAGCCTTTAACGGATTTGATTAGCCTTTACCGACTACCGTTTGAGTCGGGCTAGCATGCAGATTGTCTAAATTTGTTCCGCATGTGACGTTGTGCTAACGGAATGAACTCCCTTAGACTTTTTGCTACGACTTTGAATACGTAGACTTCGCCATTGTTACGGGAATAGGCTACCCGGCAACATGTATTAGACGCTGACTTATCCTTACTTAGGTTTCAGGATAAGATACCCCAGAATCGAACTCTGGTGTCTTTTTCTGCGGAGAAAGACTAAACCGGCGGCGCGTGTTAGGCGTCGGCATATCCTTTCTTAGGATTCAGGATGAAATTCCCTATGCGTGTAAGGCGTGGATTTTAGTGTTATTAATAACAACCTGCCACAATGTTGAATATGTGGGCGAGTGTTCTTTTTAACGGTTAAGAACTAACCGACGGCGCGTGTTAGGCGCAGACTTATCCCTGCTTAGGTTTCAGGATAAAATACCCCAGAATCGAACTCTGGTGTCTTCTTCTACGGAGAAAGACTAAACCGGCAGCGCGTGTTAGGCGCAGACTTATCCCTGCTTAGGATTCGGGATAAACTTCTTAGGATGAATCCTAAACTGATAAATTCTTGGAAAGGGTTGGTGTGGGAAAGGAAGAATTTTATATTCTATTTCCCGGTCTTCTTTTAGGGTGAAGGCGAACCCGAATACAAGGAAGGAAGAATTTTATATTCTATTCCCAGTTGGAAAGGAGACTCGAGGTGGGATCTCCACCCCCAGAATCCGGAAAGGTGAAACTGAGAGTGGGATCTCCACTCCGAGAATCGAAAAGATTCGGATAACCCTAACTGTCGGAAGGTTTGATTACCGAACTAAAGATGAATTTCTTATTTATCGAGAGTGAATCATGGTCTTGGTCCTAACTGTAGGAAGGTTTGACCAAGCGGGAGCTTGAGATGACCCTAACTGTAGGAAGGTTTGATCACTCGATTTGAAAGTGGACCTCTCGTTCATTGGAGGAATCAAGAGGGGATTTTGGTTATGGTCCTAACTGTAGGAAAGTTTGACCAAGGGGGAGGTTTAAAATGATCCTAACTGTAAGAAGGTTTGATCGCTCGATTTGTGGGCCTCTCGTTCATTGGAGGAATCGAGAGGGGATTTTGGTTGTGGTCCTAAGGTTTGACCAGGTAAACGGTGGTTTTAGTGCTTATCACTTTATTTGTAATGATCGGGTTATCCCTAAGAAAATTACATGTAACATTCTTTCAGGAACTTCCCGTTACATGAATTATCCACCCCAGCTTTTCTTGCGAAACTGGGTTTATCATCGTATCGGCTGCATGATCGGGTTATCCTTAAGAATACCGTGCATGGCACTCTCCAGGAACTTCCCGTGGAAGAAAAGAAATAGTTTAGACTCATATACCTATTGGAGTATCAGGGAGCAGTTTAACCTCTTATACCGGTCAGAGGATTGAGAAGCTGTTTATACTCATATACTCTTCGGAGTGTTAAGAAGCAGTTTATACTCTTATACTTATCGGAGTGTTGCCGTTCTCAACTGGCTTACTCTAGCGTTATGACGCCGGCTTCAACCAAGGTCTGGATGCTATTCTTTAAAGTAAAGCAGGCCTTGATGGGATGAAGGATCCTCCTGTGGTACGCGCAGTACTTCGGATCCGCAGTGTTGTCAGCTTCCTCCTGATTCGTGATCGGTGACAGCTTGATCTTGTTATTTTTAAGAAGGGATTTGAAGATGGCTGGAACATCTTCGTCCTTAAAGGAGTACTCTTTTTAGAGTCTTTGATCCGAAGTCTTTTGCTGTCTCCGGGGTTGTTGTTGCGACGTTTGATTAGCATCAACAGCCGCTGCAGGTGTCTTGCCCTTACCACGGGAAGCGAAGTTAGAGTTCGGAGGATTAGTTGTTGATTGACTCCTCTCGGCCTTCTTCCTTCGGAGGAAGCGTTCGGCTTGTTCACCGCGCACCTTCAAGTCTTTCCAAGTGTTGGACGGTGCTGTCCCCATTGCTTCCAACACGTCCAATGCGAGGTTGTTGTGGTAAGTTTGGAGGATAAACTCCTCCGTGATCGGGTCCCGACAGTTCATCGCCTTGTTCCGGAACCTTTTGACGAAGGTATCAACTAATTCCCCATCTTTCTGCTTCTCGTCGAGCAACGACCTGATGGATATCTCGGTGTCGTCATCGAAGAAGTTGGTGAGGAATTTAGTCTCCATATCGTCCCAGCTATTCACGCTACCTGGCTTGAGGCGGCGATACCAATCGAAGGCGGCTCCGCGAAGAGTGCCAACGAAGGACCGTACCATCAGAGGCTCATTGCCAGAGATAACTCCTAAGTGTGATTTGAAGTAAATCACATGCTGAGTGGGTGAACCCTTCCCATCAAACAGCGTGAAGTTGATTAAGTTAAACTTCGTCGGATACGGGATTGATTCCCATTCTCTCGGGTATGGATAAGGAATGCCTGTCTTCTTTATCTCTTGAGCGGAAATCAACGTATTGATTTTGTTCTCGAGATTTTTGATCTTCAAACTTTCACCTGTATCTTCGTTAGCATTCTCGTTACCACCCCCTGCATTGACGGGAGGATTATTGGCATTGTGAGCTTCATCTGCATGCGTGTCCTCCTCTTCCTGATTAACCTGGTTACGACGACTTGGCTCGCCTTGCCGGTTTATCAGCGCTTGGATCTGTTGGTCATGCATTTCTCTCATATTCTGCATGGCCATCTGCATCTCGAGCCTGAAGCTCTCCTGTTGTTTGGCCATGGCTTCTTCGAGCATCTTGGCCACTTGTTCTGCGCTTATCATAAATGACTCGTGGGGTTGTCCTTCACTGGACACTGTGTTATCTGATGCGATTGCAGAGTGCGCATCTGATTCTTCGTCTTCCGAAGGAAGTCTTGTCCGAACCCTACCATAGGTTGCTCGTATGATGGCTCCGGACTGCAGACGAGTTACACGTCGAGGTATTTTCGGAATCGGCTTGGGATTACCCTGTGTCGATGTCCTTCTGCTGGTCATGTTAGTGGTGACCCTCGGAAATTCTCCATCTTCAACCGCCGTTCTTCTTCGTCGGAAACACCTAGGCCTTGGTTTTGGCGTTTCGATACTGAGTCTTTCGAAAACCGAAACTCTTTCGGGGACTGTATTGGTGCCTCTGCACTCAGACAATATTACCCGAATGAGTTTGGAACAGGGGCACTGAGTTTCTGGTTTTTAAGGACTCCTTTTTCTGGTTTTACTTGTACCCCCAACATGATAGTACAACTCGTTAGTTTCGGAGTAACCTATCGTGTGTTGGCACGATTTCTCAGGTATAACGCTATCATCATCAGATGACAACGCTTCCTTCTGGGGATGAACTGCCTTCTTTGGGCTTTCGAGAGTCACGCACCTCGAAACATGCCTTTGTGGGCGTGAATCCTCAGCGGGCTCCTGGACTTCAATACGCAGAGTAGTGCGCTTAGTTGCCCTGATCTCTTTGTCATGTTGAGGGTTGCGGCACCCCCAGCATGTTGAATCGTTCGGGGCTTCTTTATTGGACCCAAACGTTCTTGAACTGGAGCTTTGCATCACTCCTCGGGAAGTGGACCGAGGCGCTCCAAGACTAACTTCCTTCTTTGGGATGGTCCTGCGGGATCTCCCGGAGCAGTTGTGGAAATCATCGGCGATTTGAGTTGGTTCGCCGGAGGTTGAGCTTTTGAAGGCTGCAGTTGTTGCTCCTTAGTCTGAGTCACCGCTTCAGACTTCGGCCTCCAAATTTTGCGGGTTGATGGCGGCTTCTTGGCCACTTCTTTCTGCATCTTTCTACGGGCTTCTTCGACTTGAGCCCGTGCCTGCGCTGATAGTGCGCGGCGCTTGCGAATGCGCTCTTCCAGCGTCGAACGATTCCGTTTGACACGGACCCATTCGTTCGTTGGCGGCTTGGAAAAGCTACCATTCATCAGTTGCTGAGGCTGTTTGCCTCTTCCGTTCTTCAGATCCGCGTTGTAGCGGATCCCGTCAACGGACTCAATTGCCCTTGCGAATTGTTTCGCAAGGCGTTGACGTTGCCTTTGGCGGGCTCTCTTCGAGAGAGTCACCACGCCCTCTGCAGCGGAAGAGTTGGCCAGAGCAGATCTGACCTGGTTGGAAGTTGGAGGAATCTCACCCGATGCGACTTTGGCATCAAACGGGGTGAGATCTTCGTTGGTGTTTTCTACATCTTCATACCAACGAGCTTTTCTCCTGGAGGAGGACTTCTTGGACTTGTGGGGGAAGGTGGATCCGGACGAGGATGACAGGTACTCCTCGAACTTTTGCTGGTCGAATTCATACTCGATCTCCTCCACGACCGGGATTGAGATCCGCGGCTGCGATGCTTCGATCTCGGCAGCGAGATCGGTGGCTCCCACTGTGGTCGCCAGATTGTTCGCGGAAAAAATCGTAGCTTTCTTCATTGATTCCATTGCTATCTCAAATAATCGTTTATTGGTTACAAAGATCCTGTCTTTTTATAAGATCCGGTTACAACGAAATCAAAAAAGAAAGAAATAAAAATTACAACTTTTTCCTTGTTTGTCGAACAAATCGCGAGCTCCTGTTTTGCAGTCGCTCGCTTGTGTGGGTTCTTCGCCTACGCCGGGGTTTATCCGTGGACTACCGCGTGATCTAGATCCGATCGGATCTAAGTAGTACGACGGGTATTATTTCGCCAAGGAAAAAATAGCCGGGGGGGGGATTAGTTCACCAAGGAAATAATCGCCTGATTCTCGGGATCAAAGACCAAGCTTTGATCCGAAGGATGACTGCGTAGATCTGAGATCCGGTCCCTCTTGAACTCTTGCCTTATTTGGCGTTGACGATCGCCGAGCATCGGATCCGGAAGAGCAAGTCCTCAAAGTCCCAAAGCTTCAATCTTTTTTAGATCTGAGCCTTGAATCCAGCAGAGCTTCGCCTCTCCAAAATTTCCAACCCTTGAAAATGAACCCCCTCTCCTCTATTTATAGGATTTGAAAGCGGATCTGGGCCCAGATCTGGGCCCATATCTGAGTGTGGCTCGGCCTGGGCCGCCCCACCATGGGGTGGCTCGGCGGCCGAGCCACCCTTGGGTGGCTCAGCCATGGCCGAGCTACTTTGGGGTGGCTCGGCCACCGAGCCACCTTTAGGTGACTCGGTTTTGGCCGGGTCTCTGTTGGTGTTGGTTTTTTCGCCGTTGTGTCCGTTTTTCGGTTTTGTGGTTGATTTATCCGGACTTGATTCGTTGACCTTATTTGGTAGTAAATCCGGATCCTGATTTGGCAGTAAATCTACTTTTGAGTTCGAGTCCGAAACTGATATTGATTCGATCTTGATTCGTTGATTCCTCGACCCGTTAGCTTGATTCCGCACGCGAGTGGTTTTATTTTGTTGTTTGCGTGCGGTTCGTTAGCCTCGTAGCCTCGTTAATTCGCTTCGTCGCGTATCACTTGGCTTCGGTGTTGTGGACTAACGATCGTGTTTGGATACGTTGCCCGATGGTTGGTTTGACGTCGTCGAGCTGTGTTAAGGGACCTATAGGCAATTTTATACGCCTACAATATGGAGTGGGAAGAAACCACATCTTAATTATATTAAGATTTGGGGATGTCATGCTTATGTAAAGAAGCAAGATCCCAAAAAGTTAGAGGCATGCTCAGTATTATGCAAATTTGTAGGATATCCAAGGAATTCCATTGGATATCAATTCTACCACATCGATGAACAAAAGATAATTGTTTCTCGGCATGCCAACTTCTTGGAGAAGGAATTTCTTAAAAAGAAATTAGTGGGAGCATGATAGAACTGGAAGAGATTTCAGATATACAAATCAATATTGATAAATTAGTAGAACCAGAAAATTCAGTTGTACCAGAGGAACCACAACCACTCCATAGATATCCAAGGCGATCTCATGCACCTAAGAGACAATATGATTTTCTCATTGAAGGTAGCATATTAGATCATGTCATAGATGATGACGAACCTTTGAGTTATCAGCAAGCATCTCAGAGTAGGGACTCTGTTGCTTGGCATGATGCAATGAAATCCGAAATAGACTCTATGTACACCAACAAAGTATGGATCTTAGACAATGCTCCCAAATGGGTGATACCCATAGGTTGCAAATGGTTGTTTAAGAAAAAGTTGGGTGTAGATGGGAAAGTAGAAACTTTTAAAGCTAGACTGGTAGCTAAAGGTTTTCGTCAAAGACCTGGTTTGGACTACGATGAAACCTTTTCTCCAGTAGCTATGCTAAAGTCTATTCGGATCCTACTTGCTATAGCTGCTCACTGTGACTACGAGATCTAGCAAATGGATGTCAAAACTGCATTTCTAAATGGTGATTTAGAAGAGTGCATATATATGACGCAACCAGAGGGTTTTGTAGTCAGTGGGAGCAGTGGAAAAGCATGTAGATTGCTTAAATCTATTTATGGACTGAAGCAAGCATCGCGGAGATGGAACATCTATTTTGATGATGCTATCAAAGAGTTTGGTTTCATCAAAAATCCAGATGAACCATGTGTGTATAAAAGGATAATTGGGAGTATAGTATCGTTTCTTATTTTGTATGTAGACGATATACTCTTAATCGGTAATGACATACCGTCATTACAAGCGGTTAAAATTTGGCTATCAAAAAGATTTTCCATGAAAGATTTGGGTGAAGCATCCTGTATACTAGGTATTCAGATCTATAGAGATAGATCTAAAAGGATATTAGGATTATCCCAATCTAGATACATTGGCAAAGTGCTAAAGCGGTTTAGCATGGAAAATTCCAAGAAAGGTTTTGTACCTGCATCTCCTGGAATCTCACTCTCTAAAAAGATGTCTCCCCAGACTGATGAAGAGAGGAAACGCATGAGTCTAATTCCTTATGCCTCGGCAGTAGGATCGATCATGTATGCCATGTTATGTACTAGACCGGATATCGCTTATTCACTCAGTTTGGTAAGTAGATACCAATCTAATCATGGAGAAGAGCACTGGAAAGCGGTCAAAAATATACTTAAGTACCTAAAAAGGACTAAAGAGTTATTTTTGATATATGGTAAAAGTGACCTCCAAATGGAGGCTTTTTCTGACTCTAGCTTTTAGAGCGATATCGATGATAGTAAATCTGTTTCAGGATATGTTTTTACCCTCAATAGAGGGGCTGTCAGTTGGAAAAGTTCCAAGCAGGACACAGTAGCAGACTCTACTATGGAAGCCGAAAACATTGCGGCAAATGATGCAGCCAAAGAAGCTGTCTGGATGAGGAAGTTCCTTTCAGAGCTGGAAGTTGTTCCCACCATTAAAGATCCAGTACCTTTATACTGTGATAATAATGCTGCAATAGCTCTGACAAAGAAACCCCGGTCTCACCATAAGTCCAGACACATTCTGAGGAAGTATCACTTGATCAGGGAGATAGTTGATCGCCAAGAGATCAAGATTGAAAGAGTTGACACAAAATATAATATAGCAGATCCATTCACAAAGGTAATTGCTCGTACACAATTTGAAAAACTTGTTAAGCTATTGGGTATTAGATACTACAATGATTGGCCTTAGTGCAAGTGGGAGTTTGTTAGATATAGGTGCCCTACAGGCAATAATTGTATATTATAACAGGACCTATATGTATATAACATCCTTGTTCAAAATAATAGTATGCTATTTTGGTCAGATTTATCTGGTATTTTTAAATACAGATAAAGTCCTTAGAATGATACTAGACTATCAGACATTTCGAAGATGATCGTAATGAAGAGATCTGATTTGTCGCCAAAGTATATTCTAAAATGTTCCTAGTTGATGAAGTGTTGAAATGGGACATCATAACTTTGGTAAGACTAGTATATACTCTATTTCTCCTTTGGAAGGACGATGATCTATCTCTTAGATCATTAATGTGAGACATCAAGATATAGTATGCAGGTGACTCATTAGTGAATGAGTTGACTGAACGACTCACTAAGAACATCTAGTTGGTAATTATACTTAACTGTCAAATAGAAGTTCTCAAGTGATATAGTACATAGTAGTCTCATGACCTGAGGCATGAGTGCAATATATTACATGTCAGTATAGGTGTACTTAGACTTTTACCTAACCACAGTTCTCATCGAGTTGTGCATAACGGTTCTTGTTGGGTACATCCCGAGGCATAAGTAGATATTGAGATGCCAAGATGGGATTCGTCTCTCCCAGTATAGGGAGTTGATGTCATAAGATTGTTTGATATAACTATAGCCTGGAAATCCTTGGCCAAGGTAAATAAGATAAACTGAGTGTCAGTTTGATCTTATAGGTTATGAGTTTAATATCTACAAATACTAATTGAGCAATTAGGGTTTGACAGTTTTCCATACCCTAGGCTTAATAGTTTGGCATGATTTGACGAAGAGACCGGACTGTACGGCATTATCACTGAGTGATCCTGATAAAATTGTGTAAGCATCTTGCAGACATTTATCACAACTTATACCCGGGTAGTCTTCATGTGCAGCTAGCACCTCTGTTGTACTTGTGGATATGATCCACTGCCGAGTTCTTAAGTTGGGCCCTAGAGTCACACCAAGCGCGTACTTGAATCCTATGAAATACAATTTATAGAGTGATGCGTATGATTGATACGCATATATGATTTTACCGGATTCACATAAACGGTTATGTATATCGATAAGATCGGAATGCTATGTGCTTAGGAAATGAATTCTAGTATTTTT
>BQKN01032702.1:0-10978 GCA_022839385.1 Asparagus kiusianus
TCCCCCTCCTCCATCAGCCCATCCAACCTATTAACCCCCTGCAGCCGTCGGCGAGCCACACTCGAACCCACCTCGTCGCTGCCCCTCCTCGTGCATAGTCCCGTCGCCTCTCAGATCTAAATCGCCATCCGCTGCATTGTCAAGATCCCCGTTAACGTCGATTCGTTCGACGAACCCCGAGGCAAGATCTCGCATCTCCATATTTTCTTGCTTTACAAATATTATCGATTAAATAATTTAATTAGATATGATAATGTTGGTAATATGCATATTATGAATATTTGACGTGGAATGTTAATAAATAGTATTAGATAATATTTTAGAAATAATAATGAGATATTTTGCGGTAATTATGTTAGAGGAATTAACGAGCATGAAATGATGAGTATGTGTGTTGTAAATAGATTTTGCGAGACATTAATAATTTTGTATACTTATCTCTAAATATTTTCAGACATGAAATGATAAGTTATGAGTTAAAATTAGAATTTATGAAAATTTTATCGAAAAGTAATTAATTAAGGGAAATTTACAAAATAGGAAAATAATACTTTCCATGCAGAAAGGAATTAATATATAAATTACATAAATATTTTTATTTTAAATTATTTATTATGAGAAATAGTTTTAAAGAATAATTTTGGAAAAGAATATTTAGTATTTATGATAGTATTACTAATCATCGTAGAACGCGACATTTCATGTGCAAAACGACATCGGTTCTAGTTTTCTTTTTACCGTATTATTATATTAGAGAATACTTAAGTACAGATAATTTGAATGGAAAGTTTGGACATCCAGTAGTAAGATAATAATGAAGTGTCCTTATGCATGTATTTATGATGTAGTAGACTGTTCATGCATTTTTATATTTCATTATAGTTCTTATTCGTGCTTCATAAACTTGTTTAATCTTGTTCAACATGTCGTGTTATTATTCTTTATCTTTGATGTTATGAGAACCTTAGCAGTTCATGACTTAGTGGCCTTGTGCATCATGGATAGACTTAGTGACATGTGTGAGTGTGTTGACTGAGTTTAGATGGTGAACCCGAGTTTAATAGGGATTATGATTGTTGACTTAGAAAATTAAGAGAGTTGGGCTGGGAAATTCTTGGTTCAGGTGATTGGACGTGATTGTTGATTATTTCCAGGCTCTCACCAATGATATTCTTGTGTAGCATTAGGATGGGTCTCAAGTGCAATGATATGTGATTGTTGATTATTCTAGGCTCGCACCAACGATATTCCTGTGTAGCGTTGGGGTGGGTCTGAGGTGATGTGATATTGTGATTGTTTATTATTTCCAGGCTCGCACCAGTGAAATTCCTGTGTAGCACTGGGGTGGATCTGAGGGGGCAGTGAACCGTTACGTGTGGATGACTTGTGAACAACTGGTTATTCGTGAATATGAGTTTTGACTATATGTGAGAGGTAGACTAGTGACTTGTTATAGGATGGTTAGCTACATGACTTTGTTGTTTGAATGTTTATGGGTTCTCGTGAGATGTGAAAAAGTTATATTTCTTTCCATACCTAGATTACGATTAATATGTAATTATCTACAATTTGAGACATATGGTATATACATGAGGGTTTCCTTGTTTGGATTATTTCGCTCGACGTACTACGTCTCGAGTTGTAGATTTTTAAGTATTAATCTATCTAGGGGTATGTCCTTGTTACGCGGATGATTATGGATTCTTATGATCGTTATACTATAGTGATGGATTGCATCTACCTTGTTAGTATTCCAGCTGCATGTTTCTATTTATTATTATTATTACTGCATTGGTCATTCGACCATTCCTATTCTCTTTGTGGGATCTTGTCGTGTGCCATGCACCCTGACGTACACCTGTTTTCTCTGGTGTATGTCAGATTTAGGAGATGAATAGCCTCTGTAAGGACCATGAATTTTGATACTAGTTAAAATAGTTTTCTGATATTTTAAAATATTTAATTATTATTTTTAAAAGAGTATTTATATTTTTCTCGTATTTCTATAATTTTCTATGATTTAAAATTTAAGTTTTATATTTATTTAAATGATTTGAATATTTATAAATTAATTTTATGCGGTAAAAATTTATGGAATTTATCTGTTGCGTTATCGATGCTATTACATGTTATTTTAAATAATACGTTGTATTATTTTTATTATTACGTATATTTTCGTATAATACGTTGTATTATTAATTACTTATTATTTGTATAATTTGCTGTATTATTTCTACTGTTACATATTATCTGTCGTATTAGTATAACTTGTACATTTTACTGTGTATATAATTATCTCATAATTATTTGATTTTAAATATAAGTAAATATATTTTATTTACTAATTATTCTCGTTTAATTATACAATATGGGTATATTTCGATTATTTTGTATCAACTGCTGTATTAGCACAACATGTACGTTTTTAATTGTAGATAATTATTATGTAATTTGTTTAATTTTTAAGTATCCAAAATTATTTATTTTAATTATTTTTGTTTTAGCCCTAACCCTAACCCTATTATATATATATATATATATATATATATATATATATATATATATATATATATATATATATATATATATGTGTGTGTGTGTGTGTGTGTGTGTGTGTGTGTGTGTGTGTGTGTGTGTGTAAATGAATACCCGTAACCAAACCAAAACACCCCAGCCGCCTCTCTTTATTTCTCTCTCTCTTCTTCTCTCTCATGAAACCACCTGACCGCCGCCCGACCTCCCATCCTCGTCGACCGCGCTTTTCCCCAACCCGTCGCCTCCGCCAGCCAAGCCGCGCAGCCCCTCCACCTACTCTGCTCCACCCCCAGTCGAGCACCGCCGCTGCCCGCACTTCAGTAACCGTGCCAGGCCGCCAAACCGCCAGCCTCGTCCACAGCCAGTGCCTACCCTCGGCCGCACCACCTCTAACCCCCATCGGCCTCCCTCACCATCGTCACCACCTCCCCCACTGCCTCTATCACCGCAGCCGCCGTTCATCACCCAGCCAAGCCCCGCCAGAGTTCGCCTCCGACCTCAGCCCCCTTAATTCGTCGCCTTCCCCATGCTGCCACCCCAAACCCGCCGTTCCAGCAACAAAAGCCACCTCCTCTTCTTACCCTTCCAACCCACACCACCGCTCACCGTCCCCCGTCGCTCCTCCGCGCCGGCAGTCGCTCAACAGACCCGAACTTCCTCCTCGCCGGCAGCCGCTCGACAGATCCGAGCCGTCGCCGCGCCGCCCAGATCCTCCGAGTTCTTCCTCACCAGCAACCCCTCTCGACAAATCCGTACTGTCGCGTAGGCAAGATCTCACATCTAAATGTGTTTTGTTTTATAATTATTATCAATTAAATGATTAATTAGATAAGATGATGGTGATAATGTGCGTATTGTGAATATTTGACGTGGGATGTTGATATATAGTTGTAGTTAGTATTTTAGTAATAATAATGAGAAATAATTTTAAAGAATAATTTTGAAAAAGAAAATTAGAATAAGTAAAAAGAAAATAAAAATAAAAAAATAGTTACTATTCATGTAGAATAATAAATAATAATAACAATATATTTAAAGGGTTATTTTTGAATAATTATTAGGAGAAATAATTTAGAGAGTTTATTTTGTAATGGGTGAATTAAATCATTAATAAGTTAATGATTTTTTTTAGAGGATTAGTTTAGCAAAAGAATCATTCTTGGATAATTATAATGATTTAAAAGAAATTATTTTGAAAATGAATTATTTTTAGATTAATTGTCAAGAGAAATATAGAAAAAGAGTACTTTTGGGATTAATTCATAATTTTATGATAATTATTGTAGAGCGCGACATTTCATGTGCAAAACGACCTCGGTTTATAGTTTTCTTTTTCTGCATTACTATATTATAGAGGATATTTAAGTAAGGTTAGTTTACAGGAGAAGTTTGGACACCTCAGTAGTAAGATATTAATGAAGTCTATTACGTGTGTTTTTATGTTGTGTAGACTTTGCTCATGCTTTCCGTATTTTGTTTGCAGTTATTACTCATGCCATAGGAACTTACTTAATCATGTTCTACATGCTATGTTATCATTGTATATAATTAGTTTTATTTATTGCCTCTTGTAGTGATTGATAACCTTAGCAGTTCATGACTTAGTGGCCTTGTGCGTCATGGACAGACCTAGTGACATGTGTGGGTGTGTTGACTGAGCTTAGGTGGTGAACCAGAGTTTTAATTTGAATTAGAAAATGAGAAGAGTTGGGATGGGGAAGTCCATGTTCATGTTATCGGATGTGATTATTGATTATTTCCAGGCTCGCACCAGTGAAACGTTTCGCAGTAGAGTGAGTCTGAGGAACAGTGATTGGATGTGTTTGTTGTCTATTTCCAGGTTCGCACCAGTGAAACATTTCACACTGGTGTGGGTCCGAGGAGAGGTGATATTGTGATTATTGATTATTTCCAGGCACGCACCAGTGAAATGTTTCGCACTGGGACGGGTCTGAGGTACTAGTGAGATGTGGTTGTTAACCAGATATCTGATAATGTGAACTTTGACTCTAGTGAGATGTGGACCAGTAATTCTATTATAGGATAACTAGTTACGTGACATTGTTACTTAAGATGTCTATGGATTCTTGTGAGAGGTAGGACAATTGTATTTTCTTTTCATACATAGACCGAGATTAATATTTAATTATCTACAATTTGAAACATATGGTATATACATGAGGGTTTCCTTGTTTGGATTATTTCGCTCGACGTACTACGTTTCGAGTTATAGATTTTTAAGTATTAATTTCATCTAGTTGTATGACTTTGTTATTCGGATGTTTATGGATTCTTCTGATTATTATCGTTAGTAGTGGATATTGCATGTTGTTTTGGTTATACTCCCAGTTGCATGCTTCTTTTGTTATTTCCGTTGTTGCATCGGTTTTCGCATTGGTCATACGACTATTATATTTTTCCATGTGAGATCTTGCCGTGCACCATGCATGCTGACGTACACCTGTTTTCTCTAGTGTACATCAGATTTAGGAGACGGACAGTCTCAGCTCGGAATTGTGCAGGAGCCAGAAGATTCTCAGTAGGAGCGCTTTGCAGGTGGAGTAGAAGAATAAGCGGAAGCCAGTAGTTTTCCTCTGTAGTAGCTGATGAACATTAAAACCCTTTTTTCGTACTTTTCTCTAGTTGATGATGGGTTTAGTATTTTAACAGTACTTCTTTATGGACTATGTATTTCTTATTTCCTAGTTGGACTGTTTTGTAATAAGGGTATGTTTGACCTATATATTTTTATGTCTGGGATGATTTACTGCTGATGATATGTCTATTCCTTATTCTGAGTTGTCTTTATATTCTTGCTGATTGTGATCGGGTCCCTGTGACTTCGCATTGTATTTATTTCTAGACGCTTAGCGTATTGGATTGAGAAGAAAAGGAAAGAAAAAAATGGTAGTGTATATTTCTTCTCAATCTAATACGTCGCGGGCTTGTTCACATTCCGATTCCCGGGTATTTTGGGAAGCGGGGCGTGACAGCTTCAGTTTGGGATAGTACATGAGCCAGAGGATTTGCAGCAGTAAGATCAACCAGATGGATCAGAAGAGCAATCTGAAGCTTAGACTTTTTCTTTCTGTAGTAGTTGATGAGCGCTAGATCTTTTCAACAGAACCTTACTTTAGTCTGGTGTTGGATTTAGTTGTTTTAGCAGTACTTTTCTTTTATTTCTGTTGGACTATGTATTTTATATTTTAGTTGGATCGTTTTGTAATAAGGGCGTGTTTGACCCATATTTTTATGTCTGGGATGATTTACCATTAATGATAAGTCTATTTCTTATTCTGGGTTGTCATTATATTCTTGCTATGTGTGATCGGGGACCTATGACTTTGTATATTATATTTTTGACGCTTAGCGTATTAGATTGAGTAGAAAGAGTTTTATTATTTATTTCTACTCAACCTAATACGTCGCGGGCTTGCTCGGGTCCCAGTTCCCCGATATTTTAGAAAGCGGGGCGTGACAGGTTTTTTTGGTAGCCCATGCAGGTCACGGTCCCGAGTCCTCACTAGTAAGAATATACTGGAAAATTTAGATACATATCATATTTCATCCGTAAGACTATAATTAAGTTATTATGCTATTATCATAATAACTATGTTTTAATTCCTATTTTTCCAATATATTGTTTTGATTTTAACCTTAGTTATCCTTTTGATCCTCGTTTTCCCTTACAACCATGGTGGGTACTCGTCGTAATGGTAACCCATCTAGTAGCAGTGGTCAGATGTCTGAAGTGGAACCGCACCAGTTTTTGGAGATGATTCATGGATTGGTGGCGAATCAGCAGTTCTTGGCTGGGCACTTGCAGCAGGAGCCTCAGCACCAGCCTCCCCCTCGTCCAGAGTCTAATGTTAGGGAGTTTCAGTATATGCGGCCTCCTTCTTTCTCCGGTGCCGAAGGACCTTTAGCAGCAGAGGAGTTTCTCAAGGTCACAGAAACTATCCTAACGGTGACTCGTATTTCCCCTATAGAGTGGGTAGATCTCATGGATATTCAGCTCACGGATACAGCTCGGATTTGGTGGACTTTAGAGAAGGCTCATTTGGAGAGACCGATTTCGTGGGAAACTGTAACAACCATAATTTTTTGATACGTATTTAAACAATTTTTCTAGTATTTAAAATTTTATATTATATTTTATTAATATTTTTCCTAATTTCTGGAATTTTTTGAGTTTTCAAAATAAATAAATAATAAAATATATAGTCTTGTATTTATTAATTCTGCTAAATATTAATTTATGGTTTAGTGATTTTTTTATATAATCATTGGTGACTAATACTATTAATGACCTTGTTATATTTGATGTAAACCTGAGCTTAATACATTAGTACATATGTAAATATATAAATATTTAGCTGTTAATTATTTATTAATATTATTATATGTGTAATTATTATTATAATGATTATTTTTAAATATTATGAATAAATAAATAAATATATATATGTCCATAATCTTTTTCCCCTAAATTTTCTCTCATTTGAATTCCTACCATAATCTCCCTAATCAATTTTCCAATCAACCCTAATCACTCCCCATGTTTTTCTCCAGCCATAAATCATTCTTTCCATTTTCTCTCATTTTTAAAATTCAAAATCATACCAAATATATCTACAGTAATCAAATCCTTCTCTCTCTCTCTCTCCAATCTCTCTCTTTCAAATCACCATCATCTTTCCCTTCGTTCACTCTCTCCATCAGCTCACCCCCAAAGAAACCATCCCTCTTCTCTCCTTCATCCTCCAAAGAACCCAACCAGACCTCCTCCTCCACCCGAAACCGTGCACCCAAGCCTCGCCTCCTGAACACCGCCGACCAGACCCCCTCGAGCTCTGCCCTGCGCCGGTCGCCAACCCCGCTCGTCCCTCTGTCAACCTGAACCCAGCGCCACCGCTCGTCGAGCTCGCCGTCCAGCCCCGCCTCCGCCTGCATAGATCCGACCGCGCCTCTGCCCTCTCGCCGTCGACGCCCAGCAGCCGCCTCCCCTGAGATCCACCCCGTCCGCACCACCTTGGCCCCGCCATCGGCCTCCACCAGTCCGTGTGTCCTCTCTAGCCCGCTGCCTCCATCCTCGCGCCAGCCAGCCACCTCCTGCTGCTTCCGTCCGCAAGCCCTACTCGCCTCCCCGTCGCCGGCAAGCTCGACCTCCGCCGCCTCCAGTCACCGTCACCGCCTCCACCGCTATCTCGACCCCCACAATCTCCTCTCCTAGCTCCGTCCAGCCCTCTGCTAGTCGGACCCCGCGCCGAGATCCGCCAGCCCTCGTCCTCCCCTCGGCCACGCAAACAGCCCCCTCTACATCGTAGGCAAGATCCCTCTTCGATTGATTTATCATTTCATTATTTATATCTGTATTTATTAATTGCATAGATTAGACTATTATTATGTGGTTTGGTTGATGAGTAATATTAGTAGTAATAATGAGATAATTACTGAGTGGTTATATTCGTAAAGAGAGGGTATGATATGTATTCTGAGTCGTATGTGATGAAAGGATATTTTGACGATTATATTATAATAAATTATGAGACATTTTGAAAGAAAGAATTTTTTTGTAAAGATTATTTTGAAATATTATAGTAATAAATAAATTAACGAGTTTATTTCGGCAATGGATTCATTTTTAGGAAATTATAATGATTTAAAAGAAATTAATTCGGTATCAAAATCTTTTTAGATAATTATATTAATTTAAAAGAATTTATTTTGAAAAAGAAATTATTTTAGGTTAATTATGATGAGAAAATAAATTATTTTGAAAGAGAGAATATTAAAAAGAATATTTTAAAAATATTTTTTTAGAATTATTTAAAAGGAGTTTATTTTGTAAAATGAATTTAAGAATTACCTATTCTTATATTTGTCGTACGTGTGGAATTCCATTTTATTGGTCATTTATTAGAATTTTAGATCTGTTATGAATTTCATGCCTAGATTAAGCTGTGATATGTTATTACATGCGTGGGATTTGTTGATGAATGATTGTATGGAACTTGTTGTTTTATCACCTAGTTGTTATCCAATAGGAAAGACTGTACATGAAGACGACTCCTGTTAAAAGTATGATTTTTAAGCGTGCTTTCAAGGCATGGCTGTACCCTTGATATCGATATCCCGGTATGAGGTTTCCTTGATTATTATTATTTTCATAGTTTTTGCAGAAGTCGTTCCACGGTTACTCTGTGGTTAGTGCACGATATTTCATGTATAGTTACTTAATTAAACTGACAAACATGAGGATTTAAAGGGGAATTGGACGAAGAATATAACATTTATATAAACGGGCATATGCGCTTTCTTGATATTGTGAGTTATATATAAACTTGGACCAGAGAGCCAAACTTGACTTGAGGGCGGCCCCCGGACGACTTTACGGGGACCCGATTATATATATGAAAATATTCTTCCCCAATTCAAATAACATGTAAAACAAAAATAATATGCTTGCGTGTTTTATGGTGGACTGTGTTGGTTTTATGAGATGTAGACTAGTTGTATTTCTGTTCATACATAGATCGGGATTAATAATTAATTACCTACAATTTAAGACATAAGGTATATACATGAGGGTTTCCTTGTTTGGATTATTTCGCTCGACGTACTACGTCTCAAGTTATAGGTATTTAAGTATTAATTCCATCTAGTTGTGTGATTTGGATACTTGGATGATTACCCTGTTGGCTAGCTGCGTGATCTTGACACTGGATGGTTTTCTTAGATTCTTCTGATGATTTTATTCCAGTTATAGATTGTATTTAGATTTTTAGTAATTCATTTGCATGTTATTATTATTATCACTGTTTTTGCTTTGGTCGTTCGATCGTTCCTATTTCTTTCTGTGGGATCTTGCCGTGTGTCACACACACGCTGACGTACACTTGTTTTTCTATGGTGTACGTCAGATTTAGGAGGTGAACAGCCTCAGTTTGGGATAGTACAAGAACCAGAGGATTTGCAGCAGTAAGGTCTTCCAGATGGATCAGAAGAACAATCTAAAGCTTAGATTTTTATTTCTGTAGTAGTTGATGAGCGCTAGATCTCTTTTGCAGATCCTTACTTTAGTCTGGTGTTGAATTTAGTTGTTTTAGTAGTACTTTCCTCTTATTTCTGTTGGACTATGTATTTTTATATTTTTAGTTGGACCGTTTTGTAATAAGGGCGTGTTTGACCTACATTTTTATGTCTGGGATGATTTACCATTGATGATATGTTTATTTCTTATTCTGGGTTGTCATTATATTCTTGCTATGTGTGATTGGGGACTTGTGACTTCGTATATTGTATTTTGACGCTTAGCGTATTAGATTGAGTAGAAAAAGTTTTATTATTTATTTCTACTCAACCTAATACGTCGCGGGCTTGTTCGCGTCCCGTTTCGTCTGTATTTTAGGAAGCGGGGCGTGACAGAAACCTTCACAGACCGCTTCAACAGGAAGTACTTCCCTCAGTCTACTCGGGACAAGCTTTTGCGAAAATTTGTTGAGCTCAAGCAAGGAGGGCGAAGAGGTTATGAGTACGAGGCTGAGTTTTCTTCCTTGAGTCAATATGCTCCTTATCTTTTTACACACCCCACTATCAGGAGGCATCAGTTTCAGAAGGGCCTAGATCAGTATATCAGGTTTGCTCTGGCTGGTAGAGCACTTGCGACGCACGATGCAGTACTAGATGCAGCACGTGAGATTGAGAGCGTGCAGAAGGAACCTGAAGACTCACATGTGATCCAGAGCATAACACCAGCAGCTACGGCCCGAGATGACGAGCGTCCACCTTTGAGGCAGCAACAGAATCCGTAGCAGCATCAGTTTTCTCAGCGCCAGCCACTTCCTCCTGTGCATCCATATCAGCACCCTGGATTGCAGACCCGCGGCTAGTCTCCGGTGAGGTGTTCTCATTGTAGATACCATGGGCATACCGAGCAGGAGTGTTGCAGGCATCATCATCTGTGTTATGCCTGTGGATCCTCTAACCATATCAGTTGAGACTGTCCACAGTGACAGCAGGCCCGCTTGCCCCCACCTCCAGTTCGAGCAGCCCTTCCGGCTCCGCCTCGATCAGACTTAGCAGCTCCAGCCTAGCACGGACCTTATCCTCGAGCAGGGCCTCTTCCTCCACAGCAGCAGGTTTATCGGGAACCACAAGGGCAGCAACCGCATCGACAAGTATTTTTGATGTTAGCCATGGAAGCAGAGGCGAACAACCAAGTTATCACCGGTAAGAATAGTTCATTCTGTGACGCCCCTGGGTTAACACAAGGCTACAGTCCGAGGTGAAACCAGAAATGTCAAACCTGCCATGCACCACACCGTGTAATAACACGTTTCACCATCACAATTACTATCTCTCTAGTGGAATCAACAACAGGTGTAGGTACAAATCAAGTAAAAGGTAAATCAACAATACTGGATGAAATGATAGAACATAA
>BQKN01032768.1:0-10468 GCA_022839385.1 Asparagus kiusianus
ATCATTTCTATTAAAGCTAGTTTTATATTGAGTTTAGATTTGATTTTTACTCATTGTTACACACACCCACTTGAGCTTATTGTATTTGCATTCATAATATATTTGGGGTTGTGAGAGTTGTATCTTTGAGTGTGAGCTTTTATTGTGTTCTCATCCATAGTAGAGAACAAAAAATTATTGTATTGACCTAAATTGTGAGATTCACTTTGTAATACACTTGTACACCGAGTGAGGAGTGTGTGGTGAGAGTCGGGGATCGTTCCAAGAGGAGTGACGTCGGTTGACGAACCTAGGGAGAGGTTGTAACCGAGCACTTGAGGGAGACACGACTAGGTCCAACACTTGTGTGGGTGTAGAGTGTGATTGCATTGTGTTTGTTGTGTGAGAGTTTTCGGTGAACTTGTAAACCGAGTGTGTAGAAGTTTCGGCTTCCAAACCGGATTGTGATAGTAGATTTCTCCCCGGGAGTGGGGAGCGGAGACGTAGGACGGAAGGTCCGAACTCCGTGATCATATTGTGTGTTTGAATGTGCTTTGGCGTTTATTCATATTTGTGCTCATTGATCATATGCCATTGTCTCATTATTTAGCTTGTCCACTATCTAGTTCATATTGTTTACCCCTTGTGTTTGCATATCCTTACACATATATTATTGTATATCTCTTTGTTAGGATATATCATCTTGTGCTAGTTTATATATCCTTGCATATATATTTCATCATATAGGATATATCTCATTGTTCACATTGATTATCCTAGCTCATATATCTTGTTGTATTTCATACTTGCTAGGATAACTTGTTAATTAATTTTAATTGGCATAAAATAGGATTAGATTAGCATAAGACCCTAATCACCCCCCTCTAGGGTCTAACACATAATTCTTTGCTTTCAAACTTTGCCTTGTTAACTCATGAAAAAGATAATGCCATGTTAGAAGTAGAGAACATACAAAATGATGCTGCTTCCTTTATAAATAACTATTTATGTTCTACTTCTAAAAGTGCATATGTGCCTAAAAATGAAGACTTGAATCTTATGAAAAAATGCATTTCATCATTAGATT
The DNA here is from genome assembly GCA_022839385.1 of Asparagus kiusianus. Lineage (NCBI taxonomy): Eukaryota > Viridiplantae > Streptophyta > Magnoliopsida > Asparagales > Asparagaceae > Asparagus > Asparagus kiusianus. The sequence goes on from BQKN01032768.1 coordinate 1,067, forward strand.
CAACTCTAACTACATGCATTAACAATCACAAGAAGCTTATGGATATGTGTGCCAAGTCTAAGAAATCATCCACTCATCATGCACACATATATAACAAAGTTTATAAGTGTTCAATTTGCGGCCGTAAAGGCCATCTAGCTAAATTTTGCTATGATGCACACAAACATAAAAATATCAATGCTCCTTGTGCATCTCATGTAGCTTCTTCATCACATGTACACACACATGCACCCATTGTTCATCATAAGCATGCTCATGTGTATAGATGTGATCATTGTGGTTGTTTTGGTCATTTGGTCGAATATTGTTTTGATTTAAAAAGAAAATCTTCTTTGCCAAATGTTTCTAGTAGACCACATGTTTTTAAATGTGATGTTTGTGGTAGATATGGCCACTTAGGAAAGTTTTGTTTTGATAAGGTTTCTCATTTGCAAAATAATTTTAAAAGACCATCCATGTTTGCAAATGTTTCTAATGTTTCCCGTGCACGAGCTAATGGTCCACAAAAATAAATGGATCTCTTTCATTGCACAAATTGCAATCGGAAGGGTCATTTGAGTAAATATTGCTTTGACCATGTTAGTGCACCACATATGCCTAAGAGGGTTCATAACCCTTGGGCTTTGAGCTTTAATGATAGGGGTCATGTCCTTAAATCTTTTGGTATCAAGAGTTCTTGGGTACCAAAACAAATTTGATTTTTAAACCGAGAATTTTAATGTCTTTATTTTTCTTTTTCTTGGTTTTAAAAATTATGCTTTGAAACTTTTTCTGAAAACATTTTTTAAATTGATCAAATCTTTAGTTTTCATGATTATTTGTTTCGATCTTGATGAGAGGACTATGTTTATATAACCCTCCGGAGTTATTGGGTGTTTATTCCCAAACATTGTTTATCGGGTGCTAAAAATGTTTATATGGGTTGTTACTAGCTCAAGAGTTAGATATGGTTGCCTCTCTTGATTTTTGAAAATCAATGATGATTTGGTTTTATGTTCTTGTATGATTTACTTGTGATTTATGATTTCATTTGATTGATTTGTTATCATTTGAAAACATTTTGCATGATTCTCATGCTCTTTCTCTTTTTGATTTCATAAATCTACTATTATACATGTTTTTATGTTCCTTGATATGAGACACTATTTTCATATTGGTATTTTTATATGTGTTCTCATTATCTTTTTATATGTGAGTTGTGTTTAGCATATTTTTATGCTTGCTCACATATTTGCCATGATCTTTTATTGTCTTTATTCTATATGGCATTTTGATAGGGGGAGTAATCCCTATTCTTTTTTATACTCACCCATGCTTATTGTTAGGGGGAGCTTTCGCTCTCTTCATCCCCTTGTTCCCTTTTTGATGTTGTCAAAGGGGGAGAAATATTGTGAGTATATTCTTTCTTGTTTATATGCATGATATATTATACATTGCATATTCATTTCCTTCATGCATATATTTCTTTTTGTAAATTGTTTGTCATCATCAAAAAGGGGGAAATTGTTAGCCTTCTTGTTTTGATGATGTTTAACAAATAATTTACCACTAATGTTGTTTGTCTAGTATTTGTGTTTTCTTATTTATTATAGACAAACAACGTTGTTGGAGGATGGATGGAATCGAGCATTCACGACGATATCAAACGGAGGTTGGCGGAATTATGGAGTGAAGCAACGTACAATTCAAGTTAAAGATCAAGTTCAAGCTTCATCCGCAAAGTGTACCAAGTCAAGCTTAATTGAAGATCAAGATCAAAGCTTGGGTAATCTAGTTTAAGTTTTATATTATGTGTGTTATATACTCTAAGCTCAATATCATATACACACACGTATTTGGTTTCTATGTATATATATAGTTATATATATACATGCATAGTTTTGGGTTTTCATGTTTACAAATATGAAATTACATATTTCATATTTATTATTGTGATTTGGTTTAACTACTTAGATATGAAACAAATATATTTTCATATACATACTCCTATGTTTCATTTTCTATTGTATTAGTAAAAATATTGTATTCTTAGTTTTTGGACTTAATAATAATCATATACATATTTTCTTAAGTCTACATAATCATTTTACAAAGTTTCAAAAGTTGGTTTAGGTCAAAACATCAAACTCATGTGTTTACATTTTCATGTTTTGGACTATTTTGTAAAATGATAATATATTTTATTTGGGAAGTCCTTTTTTTGAAACCAGTCGTTGTAGCATATTTATTATCATGTCTACAATCATTCCCCAAAGTTTTATATTTTTGGAAATTTATTTGATATTTTTAAACAGTGTTTTAAAATCAGCAAACCGTTTTTCAAAACCTGTTTTTCATGTATCAGTTCACGGTCGACCGCCACGGTCGACCACGCCTGAGTTTTATTCCTTCATGGGCAGCAGAAACTTCCACGGTCGACCGCCGCGGTCGACCGTCAGTTCAAATTTTCCCACGGTCGACCGCCAAGGTCTCTGGAAGTTTTTCCCTGTTTCTGAGCTGCTCGTGGTCGACAGCGAGTTTTCCACGGTCGACCGTCGATTTGACCGTTGAACTCCAACGGCTATTTTCTGAGCTGTTTTTTCTGGGCTGTTTTTGTCATTTGCTTGGGGTTTTTGCTGAGATTTTGAGTGGGTATAAATACCCCATTGCTGTTCTCATTCAAGTATCCAAGAAGTTTTTAAACAAGGGTTTAAACTTGTTTAGTGTTTAAGTTTGTTTTAAGAAGCTTTTAAGCATTTGAGTGTTTCGGTTTTGTGAATCAATTCCACAAGAGCTTGAGGAGATTATCTATTGAAGTTTGAGCTTCCAACTATCATCCTTCCATCTCTTGTTATCAATTGAGAAGTTTTCTAAACTCAAACTCTAACTTTACATTTATATACTGGTTTGATTATCATTGTTCTGAAGCTAGATTTTATATTTGTGTTTAGTTTTGTTTTATTATATCTCATTGTTACACACACCCACTTTGAGCTTATTGTATTTGCATACATAGTATATTAGGGTTGTGAGAGATTGTAACATTGAGTTGTGCTTAATTAATTTCTCATCTATTGTAGAGAACAAATTTATATTTATTACATTGAGAGTGTTGTAAGGTTCTCGGTGAGCTAGAAAACCGAGTGTGTTGTGAAGTTTTCGGTGAACTAGAAAACCAAGTGTGAGGAGTGAACGTTGATCGGTGAGCGTTGAAAACCGACACTGTGAGGTGTAAACATTATTCGAATGAGCGTAGAAAACCCGGTTGTGATTGTGAATTTCTCCCCGGGAGTGGGGAGCGGAGACGTAGGACGGAAGGTCCGAACTCCGTGATCATATTGTGTGTTTGAGTTTGCTTTGGCGCACTTAATCTTATGTTTATATTTCTTGTCGCCATTGTCCATAGCTCTTTATTTATATCATCCACTATCTAGTTCATATTGTTTACCCTTGTGTTAGTTTACATATCCTTGCATATATCATATTGTATATCTCTTTGGTAGGATATATCATGTTGTGTTAGTTTATATATCCTTGCATATATATTTCATCATATAGGATATATCTCATTGTTCATATTGCTTATCCTAGCTCACATATCTTGTTGTATTTCATACTTGCTAGGATAACTAGTTAACTAATTTTAATTGGCATAAAATAGGATTAGATTAGCATAAGACCCTAATCACCCCCCCTCTAGGGTCAAACAAATGGGACGGCTAGGTTTCAAAAGGACAAGGAAGGGAGTGCTAAGAGAGAGCACACCGGAGACAAAGGTAAGAACAATAGACCTTTGTCTGGACCTCAACAGCAGCAGCAGGGCCCTCATAAGAAGGGATCCCAACAGGATCAGAGAGCACGTCAGCAGCGCAAGTTCCGGGGAGTTTGCTATAACTGCCGTAAGGTCGGGCACCAGGCATTAGAGTGCAGCATGCACCAACAAGAGCTCAGAAGGGAAATGGTCCGAATCAGCAATAGTAGAAGACTGAGGGGCATGTTCTAGCAGTTCAGGAGGTTCCCCAGGGGCAGATTGTCTCATATTCTCTAGCACCAGCGGCAGAGCAGTCTTCAGCCACTGACAGAGTATATGCAGTAGTTCCGCATGATAATGGAGCTAGCAGAGCAATTGTGGAGGGTATGTTCCTCATAAATCCTTTTTCCCGCCCGTATTCTTTTCGATTCGGGAGTTTTGTGTTCTTTCATTTCGTATGCTTTTATGGCTAGACTCCAAATCATAGCTCAGCCTCTAGACATTCCATTATCGGTTTTTCATCCCTTTAGGTGAAGTATCGCTTCTGGAGAGCGTTTGTAGGATGTGTATTATTAGTCTAGATGAGTCGAAGTTTGTCATAGATTTGATAGTGTTGCATGTGTCCGAGTTCGATGTCATCCTTAGTATGGATTGTTTGGCTTCCTACCATGTTAGTATTGACTGCTTTGCAAAGACAGTCAATTTGTGAGCATTCGATGGGTCCGAGTTGATTGTAGCAACCTCTCAGGGCAACCATTTTGCGCAGTCATTTCTGGCGTATATCGAGGAGGTGATGCGACAGGATCAGGGTGTTAATTTATTGAAGACTAGAGTTGTCTCAGAGTATCAGGATGTCTTTTAGGACATACCTGGCTACCTCCTGTGTGAGAGGTTGAGATTTATATTGAGTTACAGCAGGGCACAACCCCGATATCCCGCGCACCCTATAGCATGACGCCAGCTGAGATGAGGGAGCTTCAAGCCCAGTTGGACGAGTTTTTAGCTCAGGGTTTTATTCGTCGAAGTCATTCTCCGTGGGGCGCACCGGTCCTCTTCATGAAGAAGAAGGATGATAGTATGAGATTGTGCATTGATTATAGGGAGTTGAACAAGGTCACTATCCGGAATAGGTACCCATTGCCTAGGATTGATGACTTGTTCGACCAGCTGTAGGGAGCATAGTTCTTCTCGAAGATTGATCTTCGTTCTGGTTATCATCAGTTACGGGTTCGGGAGATGGATATCCCCAAGACTGTTTTTCTTACTCGAGATGTATCTTGCGAGTTTCTGGTCATGCTATTTGGGTTGACCAATTCACACGTGATAATCAAGGATTTGATGAACCGGGTTTTTCTATCCCTATCTGGACTAGTTTGTAATTATTTTTATCAACGATATCCTCATCTTTTCAAGATCGGAGGCCGAACACGAGCAGCACCTCCGGTTAGCTTTGTAGACTCTACAGGAGCATCGGTTATATGCCAAGTTCAGCAAGTGTGAATTTTGGCTTTCAGAAGTTAGATTTCTTGGGCACGTCATCAGCAGAGAGAACGTAGAAGTGGATCCGGTTAAAGCTACAGTAATAATTGATCGAGAACCACCGAAGATGGTGATAGAAATTCGAAGCTTTTTGGGACTTGCCGGTTACTACCGGAAGTTTGTTCAGGACTTCTCGAAGATTTCAAAGTCACTTACACGCCTTACAAGAAGGGTGTACAGTTCATTTGGAGCACGGAGTACCAAGAAGCCTTTGAGACTTTAAAGTTCAAGTGACTATAGCTTTAGTTTTGATCACCCCGAATAGTGATAAGAAATCCGTCATCTATAGGAAGGTATTGTTGTAGAGTCTAGGATGTGTTGCGATGCTGACCCAGAGAATTTTCGGCTTACACTTTCACTATAGTTGAGAATTTATGAGCAGAACTATCTCACTCATGACTTGAGTTAGCAGCAGTATTATTTGCATTGAAGTCATGGAAACACTACTTGTATGGAGTGCAGTTTGAGCTATTCACAGACCACCAGAGTCAAAAATATCTTTTCTCTCAGAAGAAACTCAACCAGAGACAGAGGAGGTGGATCAAGTTTATCAAGGATTACGGGTTCGCGATTTATTATCATCCGGGGAAGGCGAATGTCGTAGCAGATGTTTTAAGCAGGAAGCATCGATATTGGGTTTCAATTTCGAGATGCTCATTGCATAAAGATATTCTCACTCTTAGCCAGTTTGATTTTTAGACCACAGTTTTATGGAACCAGTGCATTTTAGGAGCCGTGTCAGTTCAGCCATCTTGGAGTAACGGAGTTATCATAACTCAGTTGGAAGACTCTTGGATTCAAATCTAAAAGAAGGAGATTACCAAATAGCCTAAGACTAATTATGCCATTGGGACAAATAGAGGTCTACGGAAGAAGGATAGACTATTTATGCCAGCTAGTTCAAAGCTTAAGAGGGAGTTATTAGATGAAGCACATCGTACTCGGTACACTGTACATTCAAGGATCACAAAGATGTACAAAGACCTAAAGAGACACTTTTGGTGGAGTGATATGCGTAGAAAGATTTTTAAGAGTTTGTAGCCAAGTATCTTACCTGCCAGCAAGTGAAGGCGGAACATCAGAGAACGGCAGGAGCACTTCAGCCTTTACCCATCCCAGAGTGGAAGTGGGCGGACATTTATATGGATTTCATTGTAGGGTTGCCGAAGTCGAAGAAGGGGAACGACTCAGTTTGGGTGATTGTGGATCGGTTGACGAAGTCAGATCATTTTATTCCAGTGAGGACTACTTATACAGCTGAGACGTATGCGAGGATATTTATTCAGGAGATTATTTGACTTCATGGAGTTCTAGATACGATGGTATCGGATCAAGGTTCAGTGTTTATTCTGCATTTTTGGAAGAGTTTTCACGATTCGTTGGCAACAGATTTATGTTACAGTAGTGTATTTTCACCCGCAGATGGATGGTCAGACGGAGAGAGTAAATCAGATGTTGGAGGACATGTTGCGGGCTTGTGTCATTGACTTTCAAGACAGTTAGGAGGATAATTTTTTTGCTAATAGAGTTCACTTATAACAACAGTCATTAAGCGACAATTGGTGTGGCCCCGTATGAAGCATCGTACGGGAGGTCTTGCAGATCACTTATATGTTAGGTAGAGCCGAAGGATAGTTTAATGCTTGGGTCAGAGCTTATGAGACAGATTACTAAAAGAGTAACATTGATCAGAGAACAGATTCTAGCCGCTCAGAGTCGGCAAAAGAGCTATGCAGATAAGAGATGAAGACCTTTGGAATTTTAGATTTAAAAAGTTAGTTATGCTGAAAGTATCATCTATGAAAGACGTTCAGCGATTCGGAAGGCGGGGAAACTTGAGCTGAGATATGTTGGACCATTTCGGACTTTGGAGCTTATTGGAGTTGTTACATATAGTCTAGACCTTCCAGCATCGATGACTAGTATACATAAGTAATTCATGTTTCATGTTTCTATGCTTAAGCAGCACGTACATGATGAAGAGCAACAATGAATGTTGAGCGCACCGGAGATTTAACTTCAGGTTGTTTTGTCTATGATTGAAATCTCAGTTGGTATACTTGCTAGAGAGACAAGAAATTTAGAAACAAGTTGTTTTCCTTTGGTAAAAATTTAGTGGAACCGAAAAGGAGTTGAGGAGGTTTCTTGGGAGCGCGAGGAGGATGTACATCGCGACTACACACACCTGTTTGATCAAGTAAATTAAATTTATGTATGACTTATTTATGGCTTATGGTTACATGTATGGCGATGTTTATACTTAACACTAAAATGAGGGTATCAACACTTATCTCCTAAGTACTTGGAACATATGGTATATATATGAAGGGTTCCTTGTTTGGATTTTTAGCTCGATGTACTTATTCCATTTAGTTAGGGGTTAAGTGGGGGTATCTACATTTTAGATGATTAAGTGTAGACATCGAAGATGATTTTTCCAGAGCGCAAAGATATTATGCTGTGCGACTTCCTGCATTTATTGAGGAAGTGGGTTGATTTACGTGTATGATTATTTGTGTGACTATATTTAGATTTAACGCTAGAATGAGGATATTTCCGCTTAATTCTTAATCTTTTGAAACACATGATATATATATGGGGTTCCTTGTTTGGATTTTTCGCCCGACGTACTAGTTTCATTTGATTAAGGGTTGAGTGGGAATATAGTCATTCTGGATTGTTAAATATAAATATCTCTATGTGCTTATCTAGAGTAATAATATTTGTTTGAGTTTTATTTTTGAATTTCGAGGACGAAATTCTTTTAAGGGGGGAAGAATGTAGAACCCCGTATTTTGTTAGAAGTATATGTGAATTATTAGTGATAAATAATTCTATTTGTGGTAAATGACTTAAGGTCATGGATATATTTGGTATCAAGTTATTAGATATGTATGAGTGTGGTTTCATAGAGTTTCGTGCATTGGTTTTGGCTGAATAACAAAACATGCACGAATCTGGATATAGTGTCCGCTCAGTCGACTTATGAGTCGACTAATGAGTCGACTGATGAGTCGACCTATGAGTCGACTGACGGGCTGATTTCCAGCTTTTTTTTATTTGCGGGTTGGGTTGGTTTTGTTTCGGGTTTGACCGCTTATATAAAATCTCTCCTACCCGAAACCAACCCGAAAACCCATCAGTTATCAGAGAAACCCTAGCCTCTCTCTCCCCTCAAAACCTTAGTTCGTTTTTGGCGATTTTGGGGGATTTTTCGGAGGATTTCAGTGGGATTTGATGAGGTGCAGCATAGGAGATCTTTCTTTCTCTGATTCAGGAATTAGTCAGCATACCAGAGGCGAGTAACATCTCACCCAGCCCTCACCCACTGTTTGTGTAGTTTCTATGAGTTTTTATTTCGGATTTTTGAGCTTAAAACATATTTTTGTGTATAAAAATAGACGCTTTACATTCTAAGCTGCAAGATCTATATTTTTCAGTTAGTAAAAAGCTCACCAACGTTTTTGTAATATAGATCCAGATCTAGAATTAGTCTTAAATATGGGTTTCCTATGAGTTAATGTTTTCAACAAGTTTTTAAACATGAAGAAATATGTTTAGGGTTTTAATGCAAAATAATATATGCAAATCTTTCTTTTCTATTGATATACATGTGTTAGACTTGAATATTATTGCTGGACATGATCAAAGAGAACCTTAGTTTTTACCAATTTTCACAGATAATCATCGTAAGCAGAAAACTGGGGATTTTCTGCTCAGTCGACCAATGAGTCGACTCATGAGTCGACTTATGAGTCGACTGATGAGTCGACTAATGAGTCGACTGACGGGGAAGTGTTTAGTTTTTTTGTGTTTTGTCCGGTTGATCAATGAGTCGACCACTCCTAGCCGACACATGAGTCGACTGATGAGGTGTTTTTATAGATTTTTGATCTTTTTGAGTTGCTTTTCGGGGTCGCCTTGATTATTTGACACTAGTTTACAATGTTAGTGATTTATCTGTACACATGAGATGATTTTTGACACAAGTACCGATCCGTACACCGAGACACGTGTGACATGAGACTATGTGTATCTTCTGTGTATATATAATTGACACTTATACTTTGCATAATTTATATTTAGTCCTTGTGTTGGACACTCATTCCATTCAGTCCTCGTGTTGGACCTCC
>BQKN01032803.1:0-10165 GCA_022839385.1 Asparagus kiusianus
ATGGCGCCTAGGAGGATGAGCTCGGGCTCTAAAAAGGCCGCTAAGGCAGCTTCGGAAGCGTCGCCGGCTGAGCGCACCGGTGATGCCGCTGCCCTGATGAGCGCTTCGGCGTTGTTATCGCTGTCACACGGACCTCGCTGCTGTGGTAAGTGGCGGCCATGGCAACTCGTTTCGACAAGTTTTCTGTAAACCCTAGATGGGTTCTCATCAACGAGGAAGATGACTCGTTTTTCTCATTAGAAACACAGAGTTACGGCTCTGTGTTATAAATTGGAAACGCAGACTTAAAACTCTGCGTTTAAGAAACATAGAGCCCAGTCTCTATGTTAAAATTGGGAACGCAGAGTTTGGGCTCTGCGTTAAAAAAGAAAACGCAGACTTAAGGCTGCGTTTAAGGAAACATAGAGTTAAGACTCTTGTGTTCGGATATGAAGTTTGAACGCGGGTCTTGACCTCTGCGTTTAAATATTATAACGCAGGGTTCAACCTCTGCGTTCAAATGTCGATAACGCAAGCGGAAACCTACTGCAGCTAAGACAAGAAAATACGCAAGCGGAAACCTACTGCAGCTAAGACTTCCAAAAAGTCCAAGTTGATGGGGGACGCCATCAAGTCGGCACATGTTGCATCTCCTGAGGAAACAGAGGAGATCATACTCTCGGCTTCTCCTTCTGGTCCCGAAATAACGGCAGCTGGGCAGGGGTTAACCATCCCGGATCCAGCGCCGAGTATACCCGAGGGGCCGTCTTCTAAAGCTGTCGACCGTCCTATTCGCACTGATTATGCGAGTTGTTTTACTTATCCAACTGCTCCACCTCCAAGTTCGGGGACTTTGAGGAAACTTATCGAACAACTAGAGCATTGGATGCAAATAACCATTAACGTCGTCAGTCTCGGGGATGTGAGTTTCAAGGTCTTTGAACCCCATCTGCTGGAATGTGTTGCCAAAATTAGGGACCAGGGGAATATAGTATGGACCGAAAATTGTCGCGAGGGTATCATTATCTTGGAGTATGAGCTGGAGTTCCTTTCTATGCTGCAACGCGATGACATAGGACCAGAAGTGGATCGAGCTCTCTCTGAGGCTAAGGCTTTAAAAGCGCGACAGCAAGAGGTTCTCCAGAAGAGCTTATCCGAAGCAGAATCTCGTGTTGCTCACTTGCGTGAAGAACTTCTCCGGTCACAAGGCGACATGGGCAAACTTGCTATTGATCTCCGGGACAAAGCAACAGAACTTACTCGTGCTGGCGTTGAGGCACCGCAAATAAATGCTCGACTCGCCGACGGTATGGAAATTTTCAAAGGGCTGGCTGGTTACTGTAACGGGCTCCTCGAAGGTTATTGCGACGAACTCGCCACCGCTGATAAAATTAGACGAGAGCTTGCAGCAGCAGCACCGAATGAAGAGGAACTCAAGAGCCAGATAACAGAAGAAGTCAAGAAGGCTCGTGAGGATAAAATGTTAGCTTTAAAATCCAAGCTCAAGTCTTTTAAGCTGATGGATCCCAACGCCTAGGATTTGCACTTCTTTTTGCTAAGGAATAATTGTGTATCGTTTTTACTTCGATCGTCTTCACCTTTGTACGTCAATTTGTAGTATGGAATGAAAACGATATCATTTTAGTCTTCTTTATCTCTTTTTGCTGAATTTTAATTCGAGACAACGAAGAATAAAACGAAAGTCATAAATGTAATGTTAATTTGGCATAAAATTGAAATTCTCTTCATTATTACTTAGAATAACTCCAGAAAACTTCCATCGTCAGAGGTGTAATGTTAACATGACAATATACAAGACAAGAAACATCACAATTTATTCCAAAATGCATTATGAATTGGCAACCCCAGTCCTACTCAGCTGGAATTTACGAGAACAAGAAGTGGGCTACATGATTTACGGAAAATATCTCTTAAGGAATTTCCCATTAATTGGCATCATGAGCCTGTCTCCTTTTTGATTGATAAGGCGATAAGCTCCACCCGAATAGACTGAATCTATTACGAATGGCCCTTCCCATTTAGGATTAAACTTCCCTTTGGTTTTGTGTGTCATTACCATGGGTCGTCTGTTAGCCAAAACCAGATCGCCTTTCTTGAAAATCCGTTCCTTAACCTTTTTGTTGTAGGCTTTGGAAATACGGGCTTGATACAATTCAATCTGCTGCTGAGCCTTGAGTCGTTTGTCGTCTAAGGCTTCGAGTTCTTGCAGACGTCGTTGATGTTTTTCTTCTTCTGTTAATCCGGTTGCCACCGCGATTCTCAGAGAAGGGATCTGAATCTCTAATGGCAATACCGCCTCACAGCCGTATACCAAGGAGAATGGTGTAGCTCTTGTAGGGGTTCTCACCGTTGTGCGGTAGGCCCACAGACATTCGCCGAGCCTTTCGTCCCAATCACGTCGACTCTTGGAAACAAATTTCTTGAGAAGTTTCACTATGGTTTTATTGAACGCTTCTGCAAGACCATTTGCCGGCGGATAATACGCCGTAGATGCAACACTTTGGATCCTGAATTTATCACAGAATCTCTGGAATCCGAAGCTGACGAATTGCGTCCCGTTATCGTGAACTATTCGTCGTGGTACTCCAAAACGGTAGACGACGTGATGTTTGATGAACTTGATTACGTTTGAAGTCTTGACTTCTTTTAACGGGACTGCCTCCGCCCATTTGGAGAAGTAATCGGTCACAGCCAGAATGAACCGGTGTCCCTTGGACGTCGGAGGGGAAATCGGTCCTACAATATCCATACCCCACATTTCGAAAGGCCAGGATGCCGACGTGGGGTGTAGATTTCCAGGTGCTTGGTGGATAAAATCCCCATGAATCTGACATGCGTGACAATGTTTAGCATAGTCAATCGCGTCTGAAAACATTTTCGGCCAATAATAACCGATTCGTCGGAGGCGATCTCCTAATTTAGCTCCGGGCTGATGAGCTCCACACAACCCGTCATGAGCCTCTTTAAGAGCCTCCTTCGCTTCATTTCGGGAAAGGCATTTAAGTAAGACTCCATCGTGTGATTTGCGATACAGGACTTGAGAAACTGCATCGTAATAGAATCGGAGGGCTTTTCGTTTGATAGAAGCCGCTTCCTTAGGATCATCGGGCAGAATTCCATACAGGGCATAGTCGATGTAGGGGAACCGCCAATCCCTAGCTTCAAACTCCATAAATGCCGTACAGACTTCACCTGACGTCGTCTCGTCTGGATCTTCCTCCATGGGGATTTTGGAAAAGCATAGTCTCCGTCCCATGACTGGAATCGTTGTTTCAACTTCCGGTGGCAGTGCTAATGAAGTTGCCAAGGAGGCTAAAGCATCTGCATACGCATTCTGAGCTCGTGGTACATATTCGATGAAGAAACCTTCGAACTTTTGCGCTTGTTCTAGCACTGCGAAGTAGTATGGGATCAGATCCTCATGACGTACTTCGTATTCTCCTCGGACTTGATTAACGATTAGCTGAGAGTCACCGTAAGCTTCGAGGTACTGAACATTAAGTTCTTCGGCACATTGCATTCCTAATAGCAGAGCATTGTACTCCGCTACATTGTTGGTGCAAGGTTCGATTAAGGAGAATCCTCTTGGGATTACATGACCATTCGGAGAGACTAGTACTACTCCCACTCCCGCAGTGATTGCTCTAGACGCGCCATCGAAGAATAACTTCCACACTTGCGTAACTTCCTGGATGATGCAAGCTTCAGCAACTTCGTCAGGTAATTCTTCATACAACTTAGACGTTCCTGATACTGGGTGATCGGCTAAGAAGTCTGCCAGTGCTTGACCCTTGACCGCCTTTTGAGGCATGAACTGCATGTCATATTGTGATAAGAGAATATATCACTTTGCTAGTCGACAATTCAGAGATGATGGTTTCGTCATCAAAACTCTCAAGGGATTCACCTTAGAGATGACTTGAATGGTTTGTCCAACTAGGTAATGTCGCATCTTTTGAATTGCGAATACCAAGGCGAGACATTCCTTTTCGACCGGATTGTACCGGTGTTCGGCTCCCATCATAGTCCTGCTCAGGTAATAGATGGCTTGCTCTTGGCCTTGATCGTTATTCTGGGCTAACAAAGCTCCGAGAGAATGATCCATAGCCCTCACATATAACAGGAACGGTTTTCCTGATATCGGGGCCACGAGAACTGGCGGTTGAGTGAGATATCTCTTAATCTCCTCGAATGCTCTTTGACACTCAGCATCCCAAACAAAAGATATCCCTTTCTTCATGAGCTTAGAGAAAGGCTGGCAGCGCCCAGAAAGATTTGATATGAATCTTCGAATGTAGGCTAATCTACCTTGCAAACCTCTGAGCTCTTTGAGATTCTTCGGAGGTGACATGTCTTGAATGGCACGTACTTTCTCTGGATCAAGAGAAATTCCCTTGGATGTGACGATAAATCCCAGGAATTTTCCACTTGATACCCCAAGAAATGATTTTGTAGGGTTCATCTTCAGCTGATGTGTCCGCATGATTTCGAACATTGTTCTCAAGTCTGCAAGATGATCACCTTTATGTTGGCTTTTCACTGCTATATCGTCAACGTAGCACTCGATCTTCTTTCGCAGATGCTCATGGAAGATGGTATTCATTGCCCGTTGATACGTTGCCCCTGCATTTTTCAGGCCAAAGGGCATTACCGTGTAGCAATAAACCCCCAGCGGTGTTCTGAATGCAGTATGCTTCTCGTCATCTGGGTGCATCTTGATCTGATTGTACCCGGAGAATCCATCCATAAAAGACATCCTTTCATATCCGCAGGTGTTATCGATCATAACATCCGTGATAGGAAGCGGGAATTCGTCCTTCGGACAAGCTGCATTAAGGTCGCGAAAGTCAATGCATATCCGGACCTTACCATTTTTCTTGGGAACTGGAACAATGTTGGCCACCCAGTCCGGGTGTTGTTCCTCCCTGACAAAACCTGAGTCTATCAGCTTTTTAACTTCTGACTCAATTGATTCCATGATCTCTGGACGAAACCTGCGTTGTTGTTGTTTAACGGGTTTTACATCCGGATCGATGTTGAGACGGTGCACGGCCACCTTCGGGTCAAGGCCAGGCATATCTTCATAATTCCAAGCGAAGACATCTATATATTCTCGGATGAGAGATATAAGGTCTTCTTTTTCGGATGATGACAGGTCTTCAGCTATAAAGATAGGTTTGGGGTCAGACTCGTCTCCCATATTGACCTGGATCACCTTATCTTCAGTGGGTGGTTCGCGTTGTTCGAAGCGCATATCCCACAAGATGTTAAGACGCTTGATCTAAGGATCGTCAGTTGATTCGACTAACTCTTCATCACCCCCTGCATCTTCATCGGGGTGACTAGTTGAAGCCATGTTTACAGTCAGACCTTTAAAGAAAGGTCCGACACTGACATCGGATTCCCAGGAAGATGTTCCAGATGAATGATCTTGACGCAGATAATTACTGATATCATTTTCTGAGGCAGGAGGAGTTGTGACATAACCCAAACCCCTTCCAGTTTTTTGATAATAATCTGGGGGCTTTCCTATAGGAGTTAGAGACATTTGGATCGGGGTTCGTCTACCTTTTCCGAAATTCAGACCCTGTTTCTCATTAAAGTTATACCCCATTCGTTTCATTAAGTGTATAGAATTGGGTTCATGGTAATGGAATTTGGGGCTTCCGTCATTTTCTTCCGAACTTCCTCGTTTGAGTTGTTCGGGTTTGACTTTACCAAAACAGATCGGCTTCTGCCCTTTCCTTTTGGACGGGACTTTGAAGAAAGCCTTCTGTACATCTTCTGCTTCTTCATCCGAGGCGAAGGATGACTTGAGAGGCAAAGCAAGTGATGCTTTCGTGCACAGTGTGTGCCATGGGTCAGTACCTGCATTAGAATTATTCTCTACTGGTTCATTACTAGAGGACACATCAGGAAAGTACGCTAAAAGAAAATCTTCATTAATGCACCACTCTCCCTCGCTCAGTACATTATTATTACCCTCATCTTGACCCATTATATCTAAGTTCAATTCCCACGGACAATCTTCTCCAGGATCTGGTTCAATGTCAGCTTCATTGCCACTGTCCGCATCTTCTTTTTCCTGAGATTCCAGGTAGAAAACCGAGTCTGTGTGAAAGTTTTCCACTCCTCGGAAGGGATACTTTTCTGCAATTAGAGTTCGGACTTCTCCCTCATCATTGGCATATTTCATGACCTGATGCAGGGTAGACGGGACAATGCGGTTTGCATGTATCCAGGGCCTTCCTAACAATAGATTGTAGGAAGTGTCTGCGTCTATGATGTAGCATGTCACCTCGGACTTGAGGTCTCCAATTTGACATCTGAGCTTTATCTTCCCAAGGGGCCGAGTGCTGTTTGCATTGAACCCGAAGATGGTGGTCTGGGTAGTGTGCAACCTGTGCATAGGGATCCCTAAGACCTGCATGACCCTATAAGGCATGATGCTGAGTGCAGAGCCCGGGTCAACCTGAACACGACTGATTTCGGACGATCCGATATACCCTATGTAATACAAAGGTCTGTCATGTTTGTGTTTAACCTGCATATCTTCTTGAGTGAACGATATACAAGGTAGACTTCTTGCAGCTTGCAGACATTGCCGACAAGTTTGATCTTCAGAAACTTCGGGAATTGGAGCAACTTGTGTGATGAAACTCTCCGTATTCTTCAAAGCTTCAATTAGAGCTTCTTTGGTAGTTTTTGACAACTTAAGGAGCTCATATAATGTAATTCTGGCCGGTATGTTGGCCAGCTGCGCCATGACATTAAATTGAAAAGGAACGCTCGATTCGCCGGATTCCTGATGGAGATTTCTGTTGAATCGGAGCTCCTTTTGCTTCCCTTTATCGGCAGGCTTCTTTGGCACAGAACCCCCAGCGTCTTGGGGCTGTTCTTCAGCTTCTTGAACATTCTGGCTGTAATCCTTCAAGTAAGCCTTCCCTGACTGAGTACCAGGATTGCCTTCTGGATATGCTGCTAGAACGATCCTCTCGTCTTCTGAATCAGTAAGAGGTTTGAGCAAATCATCGTTCTCATTAACAGAGGGGCTAATCATGTTGGATGCCTTAGCCTTTCCTCTTTTCTTCTTGGACGAGATATCCGTCCACTGTTGATCTTCCACCAGATCAGGGTGAACCCACATGATCTCCCCTTTTGGAGTGGTGAGGGGTATCAATCCTTTATCTTTCTGACTATGCAAGTCAGTATTCTTCAAGTGCATCTCACCCTTATGGATGGGGACCACGCCATCTGCGGTTGTCACTGGGGGGAAGTCACCGAACTGCACTGCTATCATGTTGGTAGACACCGTCTTTTGCTCAGGCTTCAGAGTGAGCACTTTAGCGTCCACCAAATTTTGGAGAATATCTTTAAAGATGTAACATCTCCGGGTAGGATGACCCAGGAATCTGTGGTAGCGGCAGTAATTAGGGTCATCTACCTTCCCTGCTTCATCCGGCTTCCTGATTTCAGGAAGCTGTAGTTTGTTATTCTTCCGTAGCAGCTGGAACAAGGTGTCCACATGTTCCTCCTTGAAGGAATATTGTTTGGGCGTTTTTTGCTTATTAGGCGTTTTGCCCTGGTTCGTGGGAGGCGGTACTCGCGTGTAATCAGCTGCTAAGGTCTCTTTTCCTTTAGACCGTTGGGCGTTGTTCTGATTACGTTGCTGTTGTTGTTGCGGCTTGGGCTGTGCAGCTTCTTCGGCTTTCACCCGAGCTACAATCTCTTCAGCTTGTTCTCCTTGCGATACCAGTTGTCTCCAGGAGCGACATTCTGCCACCCCCATTTGAGCAAGGAGTTGGGTCTGCAGGTTGTGCCTGCAAGTTTCAACCAAGGTTGATTGAGTCATACCTGAGGGGCATCGTAATGCCATGCTGCGGAACCTCTCTACATAAGCCTTGATAGACTCTCCTTTTCTCTGTTTAGTGGCAAGAAGAGTCGGGACCGAGACCTCGGTGTCATCCTCAAAGAACCTGGCTAGGAAAAGCCTTTCCAAATCTACCCATCTCTGAATAGACCCAGCAGGCAACTTCATAAACCATTCAAAGGCTACCCCTTTAAGAGTGCCGATGAACAAGCGAGTCAGGATAGCATCATTTGCTACTACATCTCCGGTTTGAGACTTGAAGTAGTAGATATGCTGATTTGGTGATCCCGTGCCATCGAAAGGCTGTAATGTTGGAGCTTTGAATTTTGGTGGGTAGGGAGCTATATCCCACTCAGCAGGATAAGGCCTCACTACTCCTTCTTCGCGGAGCTCACTTCTGTTGGCGATTGCATTGAGGCGAGCTTCCAATTCATCCATTTTAGTGGACTGAGGATGGAGTTCTCTTTCCACCTCTTTCTCACATTCAGAAGAGGATTCCAGGTTGTGAGTCTCACGATCTGAATGTTCGTGAGCTTTTTGCTTTCCCTTTGACGTTGTCCTCCGGGAAGATTCGGGTTTTTGGCCTTTTTCTGCTAGAAGCTGGGCCAGCATATCCTTCAATTGGAGAAGTGTCTCCTGTTGCGCCTGGAGTATGACGTGATGTTCGTCTACTCTTTTGGCTATGTCTTCGGGGTTCCCTGTCATGTGGGCAGAAACTTCCCGTGCTCCAACAGAACTGGAAGATTGAGATTCGGCTATTGCCGAATGTTCATCACTTGTTGTAACGCCTCTGGCTAACTTTTGATAGTCAACCGGGCGAATAGCTCCTGTCCGCGTCCGAGTATTCCGATATACTCCTTCGAACTGGTCACAAATTTCCCTAACAGTTGGGGAATGACTTCTTTGTGACTCGTCAGAATCGGAATGTGAAGCTTTTCCTCTTCCAATCATGTTGATGGTGACCTCAGGATATTCGATTTCAGAGGCTTTCTTCTGTCGTCGTTGTCGTTTGGGAGGCCTAACGACGCTCGTTAACCTGTTGAACACCGACTGTCTAGGCGTGGGTGAACAACAACTGCATTCAGATAGGACAGCGGAAATGAGCCGTTCACACTGACAAGAATGGGCCACTTGCTGTGTTGGCCTTCCTCTTGATAGTAGTTCCCGCAAGTCGGAGACCTGGGAACGGTTTTGTGAAGGTGGAGATGGAACCCCCTGCCTTTGAATGGGTTGGACATGAACATTAAATCCATGCCGCCCTTTTTGAACCTGACGGACCGTGTCATGTTCTTGAAGCGAAGCATGAAGGTCGCGCTTTGGTTTATAAACACGAGGTCGAGGCCTGTGTTTTACTGATGGAACAGATCCTTGTGGATCTTGTCCTGATTGAACGCATACTTGTGGTGTGCGTTTTGATGTTGAAACAGACCCCTGAGGGTCGTTCTTTGTTTGAACGCACACTTGTGATGTGCGTTTGGTTGATGACCCAGACCCCTGAGGGTCAGGTTTTGTTTGAACGCACCCTTGAGGTGTGCGTTTAGATGTTTGAACAGACCCCTGGGGGTCCTGTTTTGACTGAACGCACAGCTGTGGTGTGCGTTGGGATGGTTAAACGTGCCTTTGGGGGTCACGTTTTGGGACGCACTCCTGAGGTGTGCGTCTGGGTTGAACAACGCGCCATTGAGGGTCGCGTTTGAGCTGGATAACCCGAGGCTCATAGTCGGGTTCGTTGCCACGAAGTGTGCGTTCTGGAGGAGAAACGCAGGGTTCGGGCAAATTTTCAGAAACGCAGTTCTTGCGTTGGGCCGAAGTTCGGCTATTCCGCAGATATGCTCGCCGCATGGATCTTCTCCTCCGTCGAGCGGCGTTTTTCTTCGCTTGTTTCAACGCCTTGGCCGCAGCATCGTCGGCGTTGATTGGGCTTTCCTCCGACATAGGTCTCTTTTGACCTATTATGCGCCGTAATGATACGGGGGAGGAATCTTCAACTCGCAGAGCGAGTTTAAGGTCTTGGCCAAAAGAGAGGGCTCTCTTTGGCATCTCAGCAGCAGTGGTGACCTCCTTAGAGGTCTTGTGGGTATCACGCCTAGCTTTAGGGCTAAGCGACCCAGAGGAGAGAACCTCCTCGAACTTGGCTTGGTCGAACTCTACGACGAGAGTTTCGACGGTGGTTCCGGTGAGGTGGACGTCGGATTGCGCCACCACTTCCTCATCAGAGAAGCTAGTCCCCAGCGGAGTCGCCATCTTTTGTTTGTTGGAAATTTGATGTAAAAAGACAAGAAAGAAATGTTGATT
>BQKN01032818.1:0-11491 GCA_022839385.1 Asparagus kiusianus
ATTCAAGTTTCTTTCATTCTCTTCACTGCAATTTTTCCAACCTACAAAAGATGGCAACTCCGCTGGGGATAAGCTTTTCTGATGAAGAAGTGGTGGCGCAGTCCGACGTCCATCACATGAGAACGACTGTAGAAACTCTCGTCGTGGAGTTTGATCAAGCTAAATATGAGGAAGCCCTATCCTCTGGATCGCTTAGCCCCAAGGCTAAGCGTGGTGTCCGCAAGATCTCCAAGGAGGTCGATTCTGTTGATGAAATCCCGAAGAAAGCCCTCTCCTTCGGCCAGGAACTCAAACTAGCTCTGCTAGTTGAAGATCCCACCTTCGCGTCAACCGGACATACTTCGGGCCACAAACGGCCTCTGGAGGAGACGAGTTCCATAAGCGTCAACGACGCTGCTGCTAAGGCTTTGAAACAAGCCAAGAAGAACGCAGCTCGCAGAAGGAGAAGATCCATACGACGAGCGCACTTGCGGGAAAGCCGAATGCTGGCACAACGCGAGAATCGCGTTCTTGAAGCTTCAGCTGAACCTAGCGTTCCCAAAACAGAACGCTCACTTCGTGGCAATGAGCCCGACTACGAGCCTCGGTTAATTCAGCTGAAACGCGACCCTGAGTGGCGCGTTGTCTCTTCAAAACGCAGCCCTCAGAAGGAAGCTGTCAAAAACAAACGCGACCTTCAGGGAAGCGTTCAACCAAAACATGACCCTCACGGGTCTGTTTCACCAAATAAACGCGACCCTCAGGGGCGCGTTCAAACAAAACATAACCCTCGCGGGTCTGTTTCATCATTTAAACGTAGGCCTCAGCCTAACGTTCACAAATCCAAACGCGACCCTCGCGTTGGACTTCAAGAACGCGACCCTCGCTTTGTTCTTCAAGAACGCGATCATCAAGAGGTCCGCCAGGTTCAGAAAGATCAGCGTGGTTTCAAAATCCACGTTCGACAAGAACTAATTTTACCTACTCAAGGGCAGGGGGTTCCATCTCCGCCTCCACACCCGGGGAAAGTTTCCTCCCAAGTTCCTGATCTGCGGGAACTACTGGCAAGAGGAAAAACAACAGTACAAGCATCTCACTCATGTCAATGTGAGAGACTCATCTCGGCAGTCCTCTCAGAATGCCATTGTTGTGCATCCACACCTCGGCGGTCTGTGTTTGACAGGTTAACAAACGTCGTTAGGCCTGCTAAACGACAACGCCGATACAGAAAGAAGACGACCGAGACCGAATACCCCGAAGTCACTATAAATGTGATAGGTAGAGGGAAGGCTCTTGATCCCAGTTCTGAAGAATCACAAAGAAGTCATTCCCCGACTGTTCGGGAAAGGTGCGAAGAATTTGAAGGGGTGTACCAACACACCCGAACTCGTACAGGAGCTATTCGCGCAGTTAACTACCAGAGGTTAGCTAAAGGGATCGCTTCTAACGAAGAACATTCGGCAATAGCCGAGTCTCAATCTTCCAGCTCTGTTGTAGCTCGTGAAGTCTCTGTTTACACAACAGGGAATCATGAGGACATAACCAAAAGAGTGGACGAACATCATGTCATGCTCCAGGCATAACAAGAGACACTTCTCCAATTGAAGGATATGTTGGCTCAGCTTCTCGCTGAAAAAGGCCACAAACTTGAATCTTCCCGGAGAACAACATCGAAGGGAAAACAAAAAGCGACTGAACATTCAGATCGCGAAACTCACAACCTGGAATCCTCCTCTGAAAACGAGAAGGAGACAGAGAGAGAATTACACCCTCAGTCCACCAAAGTGGATGAGCTAGAAGCCCGCCTCAACGCAATGGCTAACAGGAGCGAGCTTCGCGAAGAAGGGGTGATACGACCTTATCCTGCGGAATGGGATACAGCCCCTTACCCACCAAAGTTTAAGGCCCCTACCTTACAACCGTTCGATGGCACAGGATCACCGAATCAGCACATCTACTACTTCAAATCCCAGACTGGAGATGTAGTAGCAAATGACGCTATCCTGACCCGCCTATTCATCGGCACTCTTAAAGGAGTTGCCTTTGAATGGTTTATGAAATTGCCTGCCGGGTCTATCCAGAAATGGGTAGACCTGGAAAGACTATTCTTGGCTAGGTTCTTCGAGGACGAAACGGAGGTCTCAGTCCCGACTCTTCTTGCTACCAAACAAAAGAAAGGAGAGTCCATCAAGACCTATGTTGAGAGATTCCGCAGCATGGCACTGCGGTGCCCCTCAGGTATGACCCAATCAACCCTAGTTGAAACTTGCAGGCACAACCTGCAGACTCAGCTCCTTGCCCAAATGGGGGTAGCGGAGTGTCGCTCCTGGAGACAGCTGGTGTCACAAGGAGAACAAGCTGAAGAGATAGTGGCGCGAGTTAAAGCTGAAGAGGAGCCACAACCCAAGCCGCAGCAACAGCGCAATCAACACAACGCCCAGCGGTCTAAGGGAAAGGAAACTCTAGCAGCTGATTACACGGGAGTGCCACCACCTACCAAGCAAGACAAGGCGCCAAATCAACAGAGAGCGCCAAAGCAGTATTCGTTCAAAGAAAAGCATGTGGACACTTTGTTCCAACTACTTCGGAAGAACAACAAACTGCAACTTCCCGAAATCAGGAAACCGGATGAGACAGGAAAAATAGATGATCCCAACTATTGCCGATATCACAGGTTCCTAGGTCACCCTACCAGAAAATGTTATGTTTTCAAAGACATTCTGCAAAATCTGGTAAATGCAAACGTGCTCACTCTGAAGCCCGAGCAAAAGACCGTGTCTACCAACTTGATAGCGGTCCAATTCGGCGACTTCCCACCGGTGACCACTGCAAATGGCGTCGTTCCCATTCGTAAGGGAGAGATGCGTATGAAAAACGCTGACTTACACGGTCAGAAAGACAGGGGGTTGGTACCCCTCACTATCCCAAAGGGAGAAATCATGTGGGTCCACCCTGATCTAGTGGGAGACCAACAGTGGACGAACACCTCGTCCAAGAAAAAAGGAGGCAAGGCTAAGACTTCCAACATGATTAGCCCCTCCGTTACTGAAAATGATGATCACCTCAAACCTCTCACTGATTCAGAAGAAGAGAGGATTGTCCTGGCAGCGTATCCAGGAGACAACCCTGGCACTCGGTCAGGGAAAACTTACCTGAGGGATTACGGTCAGAACGCTCAAGAGGTGGAAGAACAGCCCCAAGACGCTGGGGGTTCTGTACCGAAAAAGCCGACCGATAAAGGGAAGCAAAAAGAGGTCCGGTTCAACAAAAATCTTCACCAGGAACATGGGGAGTCAAGCGCGCCTTTCCAATTCAATGTCATGGCGCAGCTAGCCAACATACCAGCCAGGATTACTCTATATGAACTCCTGAAGCTGTCCAGGACTACCAAGGAAGCTCTGATCGAAGCCTTAAAGAATACAGAGAGCTTCATCACCCAAGTCACTCCAATTCCCGAAGCTGCTGAAGAACAAACTTGTCGGCAATGTTTGCAAGCAGCAAGAAGCTTACCTTGCATATCCTTTACTCAAGAAGATATGCAGGTCAAACACAAGCATGACAGACCTCTGTACTATACAGGGTACATTGGGTCGTCAGAGATCAGCCGTGTTCAGGTTGACCCAGGCTCAGCGCTCAGCATCATGCCTTACAGGGTCATGCAGGTGTTAGGGATTCCTATGCATCGGCTGAACACCACCCAGACAACCATCTTCGGGTTCAACGCAAACAGCACTCGGCCTCTGGGGAAGATCAAACTCAGGTGTCAAATTGGAGACCTTAAGTCTGAAGTGACTTGCTACATCATAGATGCGGACACGTCCTACAATCTTTTGTTAGGGCGACCCTGGATACATGCGAACCGCATTGTCCCATCTACTTTGCATCAGGTCATGAAGTATGCCAACGACGAGGGGGAAGTTCGAACTCTGATTGTAGAAAAATACCCCTTTTGAGGAGTCGAGAATTTCCACACCGATTCCGTCTTCTACCTGAAATCCCAGGAGAAAGAAGATGTAGACAGCGGTAACGAAGCTGACATTGAACCAGATCCTGATGAAGATTGTCCTTGGGAATTAAATTTTGATGTAATGGGTCAGGGTGACAATAATAATGTACCGAGTGAGGGCGAGTGGTGCATTAATGAAGATTTTATTTTGACGTACTTGTCTGATGTTCCCTCTAAAAATAAACAAATAGAGAATAATGCTAATGCAGGTACCAACCCATGGTACATACTGTGCACAGAGGCATCATTCACATTGCCAATCGAGTCATCCTTCGTTTCAGATGAAGAAATAGAAGACGCACAGAAGGCTTTCTTCAAAGTCCCATCCAAAAGAAAAGGGCGGAAGCCGATCTGTTTCGGAAAGGTCAAACCCATACAACTCAAACGAGGAAGTTCGGAGGAAGATGATGGAGTTCCTCAATTCCATTATTACGAACCTAACTCCCTCCGGTTAATGAAACAAATGGGGTATGACTTTAACGAAAAACAAGGTTTAAATTTCGGGAAAGGAAGACGAACACCAATTCGGATGTCTCTAACCCCCGAAGGGAAACCCCCAGATTACTACCAAAAGACCAAAAGGGGTTTAGGATCTGTCACACCTCCCGCTGTCTTAGAGAACGAAATAAGTAATTATCTGCGTCAGGACCACTCACCCGGAACATCTTCATACGAGTCCGATGTTAGTGTCGGACCTTTCTTTAGAAAGCTGACCGTGAATATGGTTTCAACTAGTCACCCAGATGAAGATGCAGGGGGTGATGAAGGGTTAATCGAATCAACCAATGACCCCTGGATCAAACGCCTCAACATCTTGTGGGATATGCGATTCGAACAACGCGAACCACCCACTGAAGATAAAGTGGTCCAGGTTAACATGGGAGATGAACATGACCCTAAGCCCATTTTCATAGCCGAAGATTTATCATCATCCGAAAAAGAAGACCTTATATCTCTCATCCGAGAATATATAGACGTCTTCGCTTGGAATTATGAAGACATGCCTGGTCTTGACCCAAAAGTGGCCATGCATCGTCTCAACATTGATCCGGATGCAAAACCCGTTAAACAACAGCAACGCCGGTTTCGTCCAGAGATCATGGAAGCAATTGAGTCTGAAGTGAAGAAGCTCATAGACTCAGGCTTTGTCAGGGAAGAACAACACCCAGACTGGGTAGCCAACATTGTTCCAGTTCCCAAGAAAAACGATAAGGTCCGTATATGCATCGATTTCCACGACCTTAACGCAGCTTGTCCAAAAGACGAGTTTCCGCTTCCTATCACGGATGTTATGATCGATAACACCTGCGGATATGAAAGAATGTCTTTCATGGATGGATTCTCCGGGTACAATCAAATCAAGATGTATCCTGAAGATGAAAAACATACTGCATTCAGAACACCGCTGGGGGTGTATTGCTACACAGTGATTCCCTTTGGCCTGAAAAACGCAGGTGCAACTTATCAACGTGCCATAAACGCTATCTTCCACGAACATCTGCGTAAGAAGATAGAGTGCTACGTCGACGACATAGCGGTGAAAAGTCAAAGTAAGGATGATCATCTTGCGGACTTGAAGACAATGTTCGAAATCATGCGGACACATCAGCTGAAGATGAACCCTACAAAATCATTTCTCGGAGTATCAAGTGGAAAATTCCTGGGATTTATTGTCACGTCCAAGGGAATTTCTCTAGATCCAGAGAAGGTACGCGCCATCCAAGACATGTCGCCGCCGAAGAATCTCAAAGAGCTCAGAGGCCTGCAAGGCAGATTAGCATACATCCGAAGGTTCATATCTAACCTCTCGGGACGCTGCCAACCTTTCTCAAAGCTTATGAAGAAAGGAGTATCCTTCGTTTGGGATGGGGAATATCAAAAAGCGTTCGAGGAGATCAAGAAATATCTCACCCAGCCACCTGTTCTCGTGGCCCCTATATCAGGAAAACCATTCCTGTTATATGTGAGGGCTATGGATCATTCTCTAGGAGCGTTATTGGCCCAGAATGATGATCAAGGTCAAGAGCAAGCCATCTATTACTTAAGCAGAACCATGATGGGAGCCGAACACCGGTATAATCCGGTTGAAAAAGAATGTCTCGCTTTGGTATTCGCAGTTCAAAAGATGCGACATTACCTAGTTGGACAGACAATTCATGTCATCTCCAAGGTGAATCCCTTGAGAGTTCTGATGACAAAACCGTCATCCTTAAATTACCGGCTTGCAAAATAGGCCATACTCTTGTCACAATACGACATGCAATTTATGTCCCAAAAAGCAGTCAAGGGTCAAGCATTGGCAGACTTCTTAGCTGATCACCCGTTGCCAGGGACATCTAAATTGTATGAAGAATTGCCCGATGAAGTTGCCGAAGCTTGCGTCATTCAAGAAGCTAACCAGTGTGGAAATTATTCTTCGACGGCGCATCCAGAGCAAACCCTCACGGGGCAATTACCGTAGGAGTAGGGGTGGTGTTCGTCTCTCCTGACGGTCATGTAATCCCAAGAGGATTTTCCTTAATCGAACCATGTACCAACAATGTAGCTGAGTATAACGCTTTGCTACTAGGGATGCAACTTGCCGAAGAACTCAATATTCGGCATCTTGAGGCCTATGGCGATTCTCAGCTCATTGTAAATCAAGTCCGAGGGGAATATGAAGTACGTCATGAGGACTTAATCCCGTACTACTTCGCAGTGCTGAAGCAAGCTAAGAAGTTCGAGGGATTCTTTATTGAATACATTTCACGATCTCAAAACACTTACGCAGATGCTTTGGCTTCATTAGCAACTTCGCTGGCATTACCGCCAGGTACCGAAACGACGATCCCAGTCACCGGACGTGAACTATATTGCTCCAAGATTCCCACAGAGGAAAGTTCAAACAAGACAATGACAGAAAAAGTCTGTACAACCTCCATAGAGTTCGAATCTAGAGATTAGCGATTCCCATATATTAACTACGTCCTAAATAGAATTCTGCCCGATGATCCTAAGGAAGCGGCCGCCATCAAACGAAAGGCCCTCCGATTCTATTACGATGCAGTCTCTCAGATTCTGTATCGTAAATCCCATGATGACATTTTGCTTCGATGCCTTTCTCAAAAGGAAGCAAAAGAGGCCCTCAAGGAAGCTCACGACGGAATGTGCGGAGCTCATCAGCCCGGAGCTAAATTAGGAGATCGCCTCCGTCGAATTGGTTATTACTAGCCAAAGATGTTCTCAGATGCGGTTGACTACGCTAAACGTTGTTACGCATGTCAAATTCATGGAGATTTCATCCACCAAGCACCTGGGAACTTACATCCCACATCCGCATCCTGGCCATTCGAAGAGTAGGGTATGGATATTGTAGGATCAATTTCTCCTCCGACTTCCAAAGGGCACTGGTTCATTCTGGCCGTGACCGATTATTTCTCCAAGTGGGCGGAGACAATCCCGTTGAAAGAAGTCAAGACTTCCAACGTAATCAAGTTCATCAAACACCATATTGTCTACCGTTTTGGAGTCCCGAGGCGGATAGTTCACGACAACGGGACACAATTCGTCAGTTTTGAGTTTCAGAGGTTTTGTGACAAATTCAGAATTCAGAGTGTCGCATCTACGACATATTATCCGCCGGCGAATGGTCTTGCAGAAGCCTTCAACAAAATCATTGTGAAACTTCTCAAGAAATTCGTTTCCAAGAGTCGACGTGATTGGGATGAAAGGCTCGGTGAATGTCTGTGGGCTTACCGCACAACGGTTAGGACCCCTACGAGAGCTACACCATTTTCTCTGGTATATGGCTGTGAAGCCGTATTGCCACTGGAGATCCAGATCCCTTCTCTGAGAGTCGCGATTACGACGGGACTAACAGAAGAAGAAAAACATCAACGGCGTCTGCAAGAACTTGAAGCCCTAGACGACAAACGACTTCAAGCTAAGCAGCAGATCGAACTGTATCAAGCTCGGATTTCCAAAGCCTACAATAAAAAGGTTAAGAAACGGACTTTCAAGAAAGGCGAATTGGTCTTGGCCAACAGACGACCCATGGTGATGACACACAAAACCAAAGGGAAGTTCAATCCTAAATGGGAAGGGCCCTTCGTAATAGACTCAGTTTATTCGAACGGAGCATACCGCCTCATCAATCAACAAGGAGACAGGCTCATGATGCCAATTAATGGGAAATTCCTAAAGAGATATTTCCCGTGAATCATGTAGTCCTCTAAACCCCAGCTAAATCAAGCTGGGGGTTGCCAATTTATAGTGTAATTCTATTTGTATTTCGTCATGTTAACACTACACCTCTGACGATTGAAATTTTCTGGAATTGTTCCAAGTAATAATAAAGAGAATTTCGTTTTCATATTGAGTTAACACTATATTTACAGCAGTCGCATTACTTTTCATTATCTTGAATCATACTCCGACAAAAGAGATGATGAAAATCAAAATAAAATCATTTCCATTCAATATTGTTAATCTGAATATAAAAGTGAAAACAATCAAAAGGGAAATGATACAAATTTATTCCTCCACCAAAAACAGTGCAAATCCTAAGCATCTGGACTCATCAGTCTAAAAGACTTGAGTTTAGATTTCAGCGCTAATATACTCTCCTCGCGAGCCTTTCTGATATTTTCAGTTATCTTGCTCTTGAGCTCCTCTTCATTGGGCGTTGCTTCTGCAAGTTCTCGCCGAAGTTTATCGGCAGCAACGATTTCGTCGCAATAGCATTTGAAGAGTCCGTCGCAGTAAGCAGCAAACCCTTTTAGAATTTCCATACCATCAGCTAGCTGAGCGTTTATCTGAGGTACTTCAACACCAGCACGAGCAAGTTCTGCTACAGTATCCCGAAGACCCACAGCGAGATTACCCATGTCTTCCTGTACCTGGATATGTTCCCCACGCAGGTGAACAAGACGAGGTTCCGTTTCGGATAGACTCTTCTGAAGAGCCTCTCGCTGTTGTGCCTTCGAAGCATTGGCCTCAGAAAGAGCCCTATCCACTTCGGGTCCTATGTCATCGCGTTGTAGCATGGAAAGGAACTCCAGCTCATACTCCAAGATGATGAGGTTCTCACGACAGTTCTCGGTCCATATTTTATCGCCCTGATGCTTAATCTTAGTCAAGCATTCCAGCAAATGAGGTTCAAAAACCTTATAACTTACGTCCCGAGACTGACGACGTCAATAGTTATTTGCATCCAACGTTCTAATTGTTCGATGAGCTCCCTCAATGTTTCAGAGCTTGGGGCTAGAGCAGTCGGATAAACGAAGCAATTCGCATAATCAGTGCGAGTAGAGGTGTGTGTGGGTTCAGATAATAGTTTTTTGACCATATCTGACATTGAGCCTGAAATAGCTGCTTCCTGCTTACCGATTTTCGTTTCAAGACTAGAAGAAGCAGCTGGAAGCGTAATATCCTCTCTGTTTTCAGGAGATACAGCACGTACTGATCGTATCGCATCTCCCATCAACTTGGCCTTCTTTGAATTTTTGGCTACGACAGGTAGTCGTTTACGCACCCTCCTGTCATACTTGCCTTGCTCAGCAGCAGAAAGAGCCTTCTTACCCGATCTCAGAAGACGAGGTTCAGGAATAGGCGCTTCTGGAATTGGCTTTTCTTCGGGAGAGTCAGCAATCGGTGTTTCCTCTTCGATCCCCATAGGAATTTCTTCCTTAGGAGGTTCGATGGTGGACAAATTCCTAGGAGCTTCAACGGCTCCGGTTGTTTCTTGTTCGCAGGATAGATATTCTTCTACCCCCGGCAAACGAGTACTCGAAGACCTGCTCCTCGAACGATACAATTCCCTAATCTCCTTTATACAGGAAGTATAAATATCATACCCCGGGACTTGGGAAGCTTCTTCAAACCAATTGCGGAAATCGGCAATAGTGGAGCAGCCAGGTGGCGAATTGGGTAAAGTGAATTGCGCATGGGTTCCCCCGGCGGAAAAGAAGTACCATGCACGAGCCCCTTCATATAAATTCCCAATCTGAGCTAACGCCGAGTTAGGGTTGCCAACATAGAGTTGGTCATATCCAAACTGTCTGACGAACCGAGAAGGCACATAAGGCTCAATGAAGCACTTTTCCCGCAATCGGTAGACCAGATAGCCTAACCTGATCATAAGAAGCCAGTTGAATGTGCCTTCTTCCAAAGAAGACGAGCCCTCAAAAAGCAAGTCCATGAAGCGAGCATCCTCCACGTCAGCTCCATCAAAATTAGGAGCGCAGCAGAAAACCCGGTAATTGTCTTCCCGGGACAGAAGCTGTCGAGCCCTGACTATATAAGAATTAGTCCACGTGGCCGACTCCAATTTCTGTACGAAGGGAGTATAAGCATCATTACCCTCGTATACTCCCATCATCAATGAAGGGCAATGTAACACGAACCAGGCCACTAGATACGTGTACGGCATTGGTACACGTGGTTGAGGAGCTTTCATAGCTTTCTTCTTAGTGGCTTTGATTCTGGAAGCACTGAGAAGTTCTGAGGTTAACATCCTCAGGCCATTCTGTATACACCCAACCATAGCAGTAAGGAGACTCACAGGTCTCCCATGTGCTAGCAAGGTAACTGGATACACAACCTCAGCCAATATCGCTTCAATTGGTCTTGTTGGTACAACGCACCGCTTCAACCAAATCATGAAGAAGCCCGCGAGAAGAGCCGTGTCAGAGATAGGAACTGTGGCTTGGTGGTGGAAACTTTCGAATTCGACACCAGCCTCAAAATCACCCTCTGCATGCTCTGTCCTATAGGTAACACTGGAAGCCTTAATTCGAGCTTTGGCATCCTTATGAGAGATAACTGCAACACGAGATACGGCTACATCTTTTCGGTTTAAATTCTGAAAGAGGTATTCCGCCCACGTGGTATGCATAATGCCCCCTCCACGCATCCCAAAGACTTGAGCACATATGTGGAAGTGGCACATCAACTCCCAGAAAGTAGCATAAATTTCTGGGTGCGCCAACCTCAGTCGGGAAAGCTCTTCGGTAGTGGGGATGAACTCTTCGTAGGGTATTTTTCCAAGCGGCAACCCGACGCTGCCTGCATCTCATGAAGAGCAAAACCTAACTCTCCTGCAGGTGTGAAAAATGTGCAGCTGTCCGGGTTATATTTCTCCAACATAGCGAAGAAATTGTGGAAACTTTGCACAACTCCCCGTCGAACAGCTAATACAGGAATTGTGAGACCCGATTGAGCGAGCGATTCCTTAAGCTCCTCAAGAACAAAGTCAACCATACGGGTCCACCAACCTCCTTCTCCAGAACAGACCCATTCAGGGGACCTGAACATTTGGGTAGAGAATTCACCCTGAGTTGCAAGGAATTGGCGGATAAAGATGTTCGCTGGACGTGGCATCTCCTGAACCAGCTCCTTCTTCTCAAACAAACCAGGTCTTAATCCTTTGAGTTGTCCCCCGATTTGTGTACGAGCTCGCCGACCAAATCCAAGCGACACATTCTCCTTCTCCTTTACTACGTCGAAGGTCAAACCCCGACGGCAACT
>BQKN01032819.1:0-11983 GCA_022839385.1 Asparagus kiusianus
TCAAAATTATAGGGTACCGGGATGTTAGATGATCAAGTATGATGACCATGACCCGAATCGTACGTGTCCTTGACCTGAATTTGGCCTTGAGCACGGGGGGTATTTTGGGTATTTCACCAAAATTCACCGCGAAACGACAATTATCGTTTCGCGTGCACAAAATTTGTAGGTTTAATTAGACTTTAACTACAAAATCCTATTTGTTTATAGGATTTCAAGTCCAAGTGCTTAATTTCCCTTTTTCAATATTTCGTGTATATATATTGTACCTGATGTACTGCTCTTCACTGCAGATTTGCGATGTCTCCGCGTCGATCTCGACCTTCCGGGAGTCACTCTCGTCCCCAGCATAGCGAGGAGGAGGCTCCTACGACATCGTCCCCAGTGACCTCTTTCTTCGGGGGTGAGAATTTTTATACTTTTTTTTGTATCCCGGATTGACCTCTCGCGGGTCATGACGGAAGAACCGATACCCCTCCCGCGGGGGTTAAGGTTTCAGACTTGTTTTGCTTAGCCAATTCAAGTCTTCGGGTATATTGGGGCGATCTCGTGTTGCCTTACACCTTATAGGTCGGTGTATGTTATCACGCGATTCACGTGATGGCGTATACCGTCCTCCCGGTGTAGGGCACTCGAAATCGTCTTCACCAATTATCCCGTGAACAATCTCATTTTGCCTTTATGAGATAGATATTCTGACCCTTTGCTTCGTTGCAGTCGATTTTCCCGGTGGTAGCTTTCCTTCTCATGCGATTACCGGTTGCAGCCGTGAGGTCTTCTCTTCGGCTTCTGTTAGACAGGAAATTGATCCGCTTCCGTAGTTCGACCGGGATCGTTCAGACGAATCTCGTTGCTTGATACGGGATGGAGGGCGTCACTATTTACGCCAACTCATCATCGATGCTCCTTTTACCGCGGATGCTTCGTCCACCCAGGCTTTGAAGAAGCCAGATTTCCTGTTCGGGGATCATATGGAGGATCCCGACGTATTGACTCTCGCTGAAGAGCATTGGCTAACTCTTGAGGAGAGTGCCCTTCTATATATTCCTTCCGTCCCTCGCCACTGTTCTTTTACTCATCTGGAGGGACAGGGTGTGGAGAGACGGATGTCTTGGAAACTCACTGATGACGCTGTGCGGGTTCAGTGCGGGTATGTTTCTCATGGAAAGACCCCTGGTTCCGGCGGATATCATCCTGTTCGTGGCCTACGACCCGGGATCATGGGTCTTGACGCCGCACCCCCGGGCGAGGTGTTTGCAGCTGCTCCTACAGTGAGGAACCGCTTGGCTCTTCTTGGGAGAAGGTTGCCTCACCCGGAGTACCGGTGCTATGGTTGGGCTTCTTCATTACCCAAGGGATGGTGGCCTCGCCTGACCGGCTACGTCTTGGGCCGTTGGGAGAAGATTCTGAAGAGTAGTGGCCTGTACGTGCCTATACGAGCTACTATGCATGGTCTCCCAGTCAGCTGTCGCCACTTCTTGGCGTTGTTGGAGACGTACATGCCTGATAGCAACACCTTCTTGACCGGTGACGGAGAGTTGGGATTGGCCCTCCATGAAATGCATCAGGTTTCCGGTCTTCCGATGGGAGATTACCCTTATCAGGAGTATTTTCCTTCGAACCAGCAGTTGTGGCGGTTGAAGCAAGATGATCCTGATATGTATGACACTCTCTGGGACCTCACCTGTCAT
Source organism: Asparagus kiusianus (assembly GCA_022839385.1). NCBI lineage: Eukaryota > Viridiplantae > Streptophyta > Magnoliopsida > Asparagales > Asparagaceae > Asparagus > Asparagus kiusianus. The sequence goes on from BQKN01032819.1 coordinate 1,692, forward strand.
TATCACATTTCTTTGATCCAGATTTCTCCTCCCGCGAAGACGAAGAGGAAAGTCAGTTTGAAGCAGTTTGCCACCTATCTGTTCCCGAACTTGGAGGGTGCTTCCAGCGACCCCGTTCGTGAGCTAGACATTTTGACCGTCACTGCCATTAACGAGTTGGTGGAGAAGAGCGAGGCTCGTTCTTATACCACTACCAGTGCTGAGGGAGCTTTCCCTGCAGGGACCAAGTTTCGCTCGTTCCTCCGCCGTGCGCAGAAGTCCATCGAGCCTCGATCTCTGTTGGCAGGCTATCTTGCTCTATGGTTGAAGAAATGCGTTGTTCCTCATCAGTCTTCGGATGCCTTACCTCTTGAGGTGCTCTTTCCCGCGGTTCAGCTAGCTTATGGGAGAGAGCTTTCTCTGCTCCCGGCGATGGTTGCCAGCATCCATTGCGGGCTTAGGAGTGTGGTCAGTAGCTTTACTCAGGTGGGTCCTGAGCCATCTGCCGAGCTTATCTGTCCTAAGGTCGAGCTTCCCTACGCATACCTGATGGCGTGGCTCGTTCTTCATCGTCCGGGCTTGATGTCGGCGCCTAGCGCTGTTGATGTTCCCGTCCCATACCTGCAGCTGTTGGAGAAGAGCAGATGGCTCGGGAGGAAATTTGAGGACGTTCAGCAGGAACTTCAAGTCCGTAAGGGCTGGGAGTTCTTCAAGTGTTTCCCTCAGTTTTCGGGTCGCTATGGCGATGTTTTGACTGATGAGGAGAAACCCAGGAGTAACTGCACCATTCTCGACATCGGTTGTTTTCGTTGGTTGGTTAACATCCGTGTCGGATATCTTATCTTCCGGGTGAAGAACCGATGCCATATAGAGCCTTACCTCCCCTGCCGTTTTGCTCGTCAATTCGGCTATGATCAGCTATACATCGGGAACCCTAGCCGCGGTTTGAGGGTTGAGGGAGGACTTGTTGACGGTGTGCGAGCATGGCTGTGGACCATGGCGGGCTGCACCGGGGCCCGCTTTGCTCTTCCCTCTTATAGGCGTAAGCCGATGATTACTTTCCTCAGCTGCAAGTGGTTCCTCTCTGCCTACGAATTCATAGGCGTGAAGAGCCTTTCGGAGTTAGAGTCCGATCATTCAGTACAAGCCGCCATGGTGGCTGATCGTAAGGCTGAGGTCGCTCGGAAGCAGAGGAAGAGACGTGGCAAATCCTCTATCTCCAGCAGAGATGATACAGGGCCTCACCCTATGGATGATGAGGTCGAGACTCCTGAGGGGGAGTTTGTGGATATAGACACCGACCAAGAAGAACTCGGTGCAGGTTTGTCATACCCTTTAACTTCCTTTCTTGAATCCGGCTGGTATTCATAAACATTATCATTTCAGGTAGAACCACTGGCGATCATGAGCCACTTGCTTCCCATTCCCCGAGCTCAGGGCCTGGAGACCGAGCTGTTGTGAGTAGTAAGTCTGTGCATGATCAACCTGTAGGTTCCAGGAGAGCTAGTACTTCGAAGAGGAAGAAGACCGCTCACAAACCACCTATCGACCAGCGTCCGTGTGGAGCGGACTTAAGCGACATTGCCGGTGGTGAGGAAGGTAACCTCTTTTGAATATTTTTTTGCTGCTTTGGGGTGATTTACTTTTGGGATTCATGATCATGTTTTGCATTTCAGGGATCTTTGAAGAAGGTGAGCTTCCCTCGGATCCGGTATATCCTGAATCCGACCACATGGATTGCTTCATGCAAGAAATGTGCGACGCCCTTCATGATGGATCCCTAGGTATTGACCTGAACATTGATCTTGAGCCGGCGAGCAGCGTCGAGCCCACCATCCCATATTCAGGTACATCTCCATTCGAAGATATCCTCCTTAGTAATTCTGCGTTTTGCTTTCTCTCTTGTGCATCTTTCCGACACTTTGGTTGTCTTGCAGATGTTGCCAGAGAAGAGCTAGCTGAGGATGGAGCCTTTCCAGATGTATGTTTCGGGGAACGGGAGCATGCTCCTGTACCCAGCTTTTCGAGACCCGATGCTGGATTATTGGCCGACATGTTGGCCGAACAGACTTCGGGAAGACCTATGCGACCACTCTTCGGGAGTGATTCATTCACAGGTATATCTCCGATCCCACTTTTCTTTACTTGCCTAAATTTCCATTTTGGCTAATAAAGAAGTGTAACCATAGGACCAGGCGATGTGCCTGATGCTTCTACGGCTTCGGGCGCTTTCCGACCTCCTCCGAGTAGTACGACTGATTTGCCCATGAGGGTTGATACACCCCTCATGACCACTCCTGTCGTTACTTCGAATTCTGTCGGATCTCAACCCGAGGGGACTTCTGCCGGCATGGGTATACCTCGAACTTCCCCTTCGGGTTTTCTGATTATTATTATTTTTTGATAATCCCTTAGCTTCCTGTATTGCTGCTTGCAGGACCTCGATCCTCTCTTTATGAGCATGTCCACGCTCTTCTGGTCGATACCAATCCAGACAGAGACGTTTTTCGCGTGGACCTTGACCTCTTCACCACTTTTTATAACGGCATGATCGAGAGGCTTCTTCACAAAGAGTGCTGTTTCGACCAGTTTAGGCGTTCCTTCTCTCGTCACATGATGATGATGAGGGAAGAAGGACACCCGGAGTTGGCCGACTCTTTCACTGCTGAATTCGCTGTCCTGGAGTCAGAGGTTCGAGAGCTGAGGGAGTTGAAGGCTGGTGGAGCTTCCTCTTTTGCATCTTCTCAGGTGGAGGATAGGTTGACGCAGTGGCGTGACCTGAGATCTTCCATTGGCAGCGAGCTCCGTTCACGCGAGCACTCTGTTGCACAGCTGATGGCCAACCTGGCGAGGAAGGACACCAGCAGAGCCGAGTTACTCAGCTCCCTAGATTCCACTCGTGTAGAGATAGCTAGGCTGAAGGAGGCCTTGGGACGTGCCGAAGAGTCTGCTGCTATAATCGCCGAGGACCTGGTTGGATTAGAGCGTTCTCGTGAATGGACGCTCGACAAGCTGGGATCAACACAGGAGGGACTGATGAAGCTGCGAACTGAAGCCGCGGAGGTCTTGAGCAGTTCCGAGGATTCTGTCCGAGCTAGCTTGCAGGCGGAGTTCGAGCAGAGCTATATGGACAGGCTTTCCGGTTTAGAGTCTCATATTCTTAGTCGTCAGCTGCCTCCGGGTTGACGAATTTGTTGTTGTATGCTTTTGTCTTGATCTTTTATTAGAGACTCCCTATTTGCTTCTTTTTTACATGATGTTTTGGTACACCCCCAGCCCTCAATGCTATGACTTTGAATTCGTAAACTCTATTATTCTTATAGGGAAAAGGGTACCTTGCACCGCGTATTAGGCGATGACTTATCCCTCCTTAGGCTTCGGGATAAAATTCCCCAGGTTTAGACCCTGGTAACTTTTTTCGGTCGGCAAAAGATTTTAAACCGGCTATACGTGTTAGGTATAGACTTATCCCTCCTTATGCTTCGGGATAAAATTCCCCAGGTTTAGACCCTGGTAACTTTTTCAATCGGCGAAAGATTTTAAACCGGCAATACGTGTTAGGTATAGACTTTGGGGTTTTTGGCAAACCCCCAGCCCTCAACGGGTTTGTCGTGCCTTTACCGATTACTGTTTGAATCGGGCTAGCATGCGAATTGTCTAAATCCGCTCCGCATGTAACGTTGTGCCAAGAAAATTGCTTTTCTTGGACTTAGTGCTACGATTTTGAATACATAGATTTCGTCTTTCTCACGGGAAAGACTACCCGGCAACGCTTGTTATGCGTTGACTTCATCTCTGTCTTTTCTAAAAGCAAAGACAGGGGAAAATGGTGCTATGCTTTTGAATACATAGTCTTTGTCTTTCTCACGGGAAAGACTACCCGGCAACGCTTGTTAGGCGTTGACTTCATCCTTGTCTTTTCTAAAAGCAAAGACAGGGGAAAATGGGAGAGGAAGAATTTTATATTCTATCTCCCAGCATTGAAGAGGAAGAATTTTATATTCTATCTTCAATTGGAAAGAAGGCTCAATGAGAGAGGAAGAATTTTATATTCTGTCTCCCATTGCTGAAGAGGAAGAATTTTATATTCTATCTTCAGTTGGAAAGGAAACTCGAGGTGGGATCTCCACCCCCAGAATCCGACAGGTAAAACTAGGAGTGGGATCTCCACTCCGAGAATCGAAAAGTTCAAACGACCCTAACTGTCGTAAGGTTTGGTCATTTGAAGCTGAAGAGGAAGAATTTTATATTCTATCTTCAGAAGGAAAGGAAACTCGGGGTGGGATCTCCACCCCCAGAATCCGACAGGTAAAACTAGAAGTGGGATCTCCACTCCGAGAATCGAAAAGATTCGGATAACCCTAACTGTCGTAAGGTTTGGTTACCCGAATTGAAAGTGGACCTCTCGTTCATTGGAGGAATCGAGAAGGGATTTTGATTGTGGTCCTAACTGTAGTAAGGTTTGACCAAGTGGGAAATTTGAGAATGACCCTAACCGTAGAAGGGTTTGATCGATCGATTTGTGGACCTCTCGTTCTTTGGACGAATCGAGAGGGGAATTTGGCTTTGGTCCTAACTGTAGTAAGGTTTGACCAAGTGGGAATTGTGTGGTGGAGACTATGAATCATCAAACACCACTGAAAGTTTCGTGAGGGAGGATCAATCCATCGAATGATTAGATCTCATCTTAGCAAAAGAGTGCTTGTGAGAGTTAGATTCTGACAAACAAGAATATTCGGAATTCGAACATTGATTTCTTGTTCATCAGCGACCGGGTTATCCCTAAGAATACCCCGATGTGGTATTCTTCCGGGAACTTCCTGATACCTCAATTCTTCTGAGGATACTAAGGATAGTATCTCTTCAGAAATTTGCCATTTATTAGCATCATGAGCCGGTCACCATCTTTGGTGACTAGGCGATATGCGCCGTTCGAGTAAACTGTTTCTACTACGAACGGTCCTTCCCATTTGGGTTCGAACTTGCCTTTCTTCTTGGAGTTAAGGATCATAGGACGTCTTTCAGTCAAGACCAAATCCCCTTCCTTAAAACTCCTTTGTCGAACTTTTTTGTCGAAGGCTCGAGAAATTCTGGCTTGGTAAAACTCAATATGCTGCTGAGCTTCCAAGCGCTTCTCATCGAGCATCTCGAGTTCTTCTAGGCGTTTTTGTTGTTGTTCCTCGGTCGTCATCTGGGTTGCAAGAGCGATCCGAAGAGATGGAATTTGGATTTCCAAAGGGAGAACGGCTTCACATCCGTATACCAATGAATACGGGGTTGCGCCGGTTGGTGTACGCACCGTGGTACGGTAGGCCCATAGAGCTGCGCCGAGCTTATCATCCCAATCTCGCTTGTTATTTTTCACAAGCTTTGACAAGAGCTTTATGATAGTCTTGTTGAAGGCTTCAGCTAATCCGTTTGCTGTGGGATTATAGGCTGTTGACGAGATGTCCTGAATTTTGAACTTTTCGCAGAACCTTATGAAGGCGTTGCTGATAAATTGAGGACCATTATCGTGTATGATTCGTCTTGGAACACCATGCCGGTAGATGATATGGTGCTTGATAAATGCAATGACGTTGCTCGTCTTAACTTCTCTGAGTGGAACTGCTTCAGCCCATTTGGAGAAGTAATCGGTGATTGCCAGGATGAACCGGTCACCTTTGACTGATGGGGGGTTGATAGGGCCAACAATGTCCATTCCCCAAGTCTCGAACGGCCATGACGTAACCGAAGGATGCAGATGCTCCGGAGGTTGGTGCATGTAATTCGCGTGTATCTGACATGCGTGATACTTCCGGGCGTATACGATTGCCTCATGCATCATGAAGGGCCAAAAGTATCCCATTCTCCTGATGCGATCATAAAGCTTGGGACCAGGTTGGTGCGCACCGCACTCTCCTTCATGTGCCTCCTTAAGCACTTCTTCGGCTTCTTTGGTCGATAAGCAACACAGCAGCATGCCATCATACCCCCTGCGGTATAGCGTTCGATTCTCCGTATTATAGTAGAATCTTGGAGCTCTTCGTCTGATCGACTCTCTCTCCTTCACGTCTTCTGGCAAGATCCCATGTAGGACGTAGTCGATGATGGGGAAGCGCCAATCTCGGGGTTCGAACTCAGCCTGAGTTGTGTGCACCTCCTGAACTTCTTCTTCTTTGTCGTCTTCATCGTGAAGCGGCACTAAGAGTTGGTGAGTTCTTACCGTGACAAATTGTTCTGTCCAGGGTGGCTGTGCCAGGGATACAGCTAAAGCTGCTAACGCATCTGCGTAGGTGTTCTGCAACCGCGGAACGTGCTCGATGAAGAATCCTTCAAATGATTCCGCTAGCTCTACCGCTATCTTGTGATATGGTACTAAATCCTGACTTCGGACTTTGTACTCCCCTTGGACTTGTTTGACTATTAGTTGAGAATCACCGAAAGCTTCGAGATACTCAACCCCCAGCTCTTTGGCGAAATTGAGTCCTATGATCAGTGCATTATACTCTGCTACATTGTTCGAGCATGGCTCGGTTAATGAGTAGGCTCGAGGCATCACATGGTTTCCTGGGGAAACTAAGACAACTCCAACTCCGGAGGAGACCTTAGAACATCCAGGAGCACTTGTGACATTAGCTGCTCGTGAAGCTCCATCGAAGTACAAACGCCACACTTGTTGGTGCGAAGTTGCGTTGACTTCGTGGGTTTCATCAGGTAAATCGTCATATATCTCGGCGGCGTCCGTAGTTGGATTAGATGCCAGGAGATCGCAGATGGCTTGCCCTTTTACTGACTTCTGCTGTTTGAAGTGCAGATCGTATTGGGACAAGAGTAAGGCCCATTTTGCTAACCGCCAACTCATAGAAGCTGGTTGGGTCATGAACACCCGGATGGGGTTAACTTTGGAGATGACATAGATGGTTTGTCCAACCAAGTAATGCCGCATCTTCTGGATGGCGAACACTAAGGCGAGGCATTCTCTCTCAATCATGGGATATCGAGATTCTGCGCCTACCATGGTTCGACTTAAGTAATACACCGCCTGCTCGTGACCGTTATCGTCATCTTGTGCAAGCAATGCACTTAATGAGTGGCTCGTCGCCTTGACATAAATCAAGAACGGTTTGCCTGATTTCGGTGCAACGAGTACGGGAGGTTTCGAGAGATATTCTTTAATACTCTCAAATGCTTTTTGACAAGCGTCGTCCCATACGAATGACACGCCCTTCTTTGTGAGCCTGGAGAACGGTTGGCATTTCCCCGAAAGGTTCGAGATAAACCGACGGATATAAGCCAATCGCCCTTGCAGTCCTCTGAGCTCTTTGAGGTTCCTCGGAGGTTGCAATTCATTGATCGCCTTCACTTTATCCGGATCAATGTGAATACCTTTGGTGGTGACGACGAATCCCAGGAATTTGCCACTGGACATTCCGAGGAAAGACTTGGTTGGGTTCATCTTCAACTGGTGGGCCCGCATCAAGTCGAACATGGTCTTTAAGTCTTTGATGTGATCTTTCTTATCACGACTTTTCACGACCAAATCGTCCACGTAGCACTCGACCGTCTTTCGGAGATGTTCCTGAAAGATCTTCGACATAGCTCGCTGATATGTAGCACCTGCATTCTTCAAGCCGAAGGGCATGACTGTGTAGCAGAATACGCCGAGAGGTGTTCTAAATGCAGTGTGCTTCTCATCATCTGGATGCATCTTTATCTGGTTGTAACCAGAGAAACCATCCATGAAAGACATCCTCTCGAACCCGCACGTGTTGTCAATGATAACATCTGTGATGGGGAGAGGAAAATCATCTTTTGGGCAAGCAGTATTGAGGTCCCTGAAGTCGATGCATATCCGGATCTTCCCGTTCTTCTTCAGGACCGGGACAATATTGGCAAGCCATTCGGGATGTTGCTCCTCTCGGATGAATCCCGAATCGACGAGCTTTTTGACTTCGGCTTCGATCGCTTCCATCATTTGTGGATGAAACCGTCGTTGTTGTTGTTTGACTGGTTTGACATCTGGTTTAATGTTGAGACGATGCACCGCTACGTTTGGATCGAGACCTGGCATGTCTTCATAATTCCAGGCGAACACGTCGATGTACTCCCGGATAAGAGAAATCAACTCCTCCTTCTCTTCAGGTAAGAGGCTGTCACTGATGAATATTGGCTTCGGATTTTCCTCGCTTCCCATATTCACCTGGACGACTTGGTCTTCGGTAGGAGGCTCTCTTTGCTCGAACCTATCACCGTACTGCATGCTTAAGTGATGAACCCACGGGTCTTCCCATGTCGGCATCTCATCATCTTCTTCTATTGTCGCTGGATCAACTGTAGTCATGTTCGACATTAGCTTCTTAAACACTCCACCAAGACTAGCGTCGGAATCCCAACCCGAAGAGTCGGAAGAATATCCCTTCCTAGTCTTGTTAGCAATTTGGTCGATGATTTGCCAGCCACACTCATCATCTGATGAGACATAGCCTAGACCTCTTTTGTGGCGATAATAATCATCGGGTTTTCCCTTCGGTACATAGGCCATCCGGGGTGGAACCCGTGGACCTCGACCAAAGAAAAGACCCTCTCCGAGCTTGAAGTCATACCCGTGCCTTTCCATCATGTTGCGCGCTTTCGCGTCGTATCTGGATAGATGACGAGCCGGTTTATCATCGTCGTCTTCCTCTTCCATGAAGTGGTCGGGTATCGGAGATGCTCTTCCTTTGCCGTAGACGACCTCCTTTCTACCCCCAATCCCTGCGGGGATGATAAGCGTTGTTCCGCAAGGGTCGTGTACCTGCTTCTTCGTCAAACAAAATGATTGAAGAGGCATATACAAATCAGGGTTAGCATAGAGTTCGTTAGTGATATCATCGAGACCCGTCGAGTACTCTAAATCATCGTTTATTGATAGTTCTTCGGCAAGTTGCCAATTACAACTATCTTCCGATGATTTATCATCGTCAAGATTGATTACAATGGGTACAATGTCGTTTAAAACAAAACCGCCATCATAATCAAACCCTGGTTCGGTATCAGCTTCATCTCCGCTGTCCGTTCCTTGGGCCGATGGTTCAGTATCGGATTCAGCACCGTATAAAAGGGAATCAGTGAAATAATTCTCCAATCCCTTGAACGGTTGCTTATCCGCGACCACCGTCTTGACTTCATTATCTGTGCCCACATATTTGAGGCATTGATGCAGAGTTGACGGGACTATAAGGTTACCGTGGATCCAAGGTCGACCCAACAGTAAATTATAGGAAGTTTCCGCGTCAATCACATAGCATGTTACTTCCGACTTCAAATCCCCAATCTGGCATTTGATTCGGATCTTCCCCAAGGGTTTGGACCCGCTGGTGTTGAATCCGTAAATCGTCGTGCCAGTGGACGCTAATTTGCTAGTCGGGATTCCGAGATGATGCATCAATCGGAATGGCATGATGCTAACAGTGGAACCCGGATCGACTTGGATCCGGTTGACAACGCTGGAGCTAATATGCCCGGTGAAATACAAGGGCCTATCATGCTTTGAACTTTTCGTTTGCATGTCTTCTTTGGTGAAAGAGATGCAGGGAAAGTGATGAGCCGCCAAATTGCATTGTTGAGCTGAGGACTCCGGCTCTTCAGGAGATGGTTTGATTCGAGTCAAGAAGGCTTCCGAATCACTCAAAGCTTCTTGTAAGGCTTTCCTTGTATCTTTTGACAACCGCAGCAACTCATATAGAGTTATTCGGGCCGGGATGTTGGCCAACTGCGTCATGATGTCAAAATGAGGCGGAGAGCTTGTATTCCCTGGTTTGTCTCGCCCAATCGGATGATTGAATCGAGGCTGCCTCGACTTCAAGTCCTCTGCATAGCGCACTCCATCTTTTGACTCCTTGGCCTTAGCGAGCTGTTGAGCGAGACGTTGACGACGTCTTTGGAGCGCTCTCTTCGATGGGGCTAGAGCTACATCATCCATCGCCTTTGTAGCGGTTGCGAGGGCCGGGTCTACAGCCTTAACCACGCTGATCGACGCGGGGCCGTTGCGTGGTACGGGCGTAGTGGCAGCGATGGCGGAGTCTCGGATTGAGGAGTTGGAGATCCCGCGAGCCCTTTTGGGAGATGAGTTCTTCCTACGCCGTTGCGGAGAGGCGGATCTGGAGGAGGAGGAGGAGAGGTACTCTTCGAACTTCTTCTGATCGAACTCGTATTCGATCTCTTCATTCACTCGGATCTTGAAGGCCGGTTGCGTCACTCCGATCTCGGCAGCGAGGTCGGCGGCTCCCACTGTGGTCGCCAGCTTGTTTTCGTGAAAAGTTGCTGTTTTCATTGCTTTTCTCTTTTTGAGA
>BQKN01032853.1:0-10084 GCA_022839385.1 Asparagus kiusianus
AGTAGTAAATTGTTTGTAAATCATCATCAAAACAAGAAGGCCAACAGTCCGGGCCCTTTTCCCTTTGCAATACACCTTTTGGATCGTGGCGCCATTGAAGGACGAAGCAGCACTCTATCTCCTTGAAAATGTTTTTGAGATTTTTGAGCACGGCAGCTCTCGAGGGGAGAAGAGGGCTCATTTAAAAAGACCTAACTTCCCACGTGGCCACGACCACCCTTGAAAGGCGAAACCCCCACGAACGAGAGACGTGGACACGATCGAGATCGACAGCCCAGATCACCCTCGGTACATCGAATGAACCGAGATTGGCAGTTGCATCCGACGGTTAGATTCGAAAACTACGGCCACGATCAGGACGAGGCGTGCGGAGTGGACGTCGAACTGTCAAATCATGATAAAGCCACGCCGCCTTAGCTGGAAGGGCACGAAACATCGCCGGTGGACACGTGATTTGCTCACACTAGGCCTACTTTCGCCCGAGGGAAAAGTCTCGACGGCGAAATCTTGAATGAAATCCGCAAGACAGTCGAAAATTTCACCATCAAAGCCCAGCTTCGCCTGCGTGACTCGCCCACCCTTGGGAAACAGGCAATTTGCCCAAAATTTCAAAATTAACGAAGTAACTTTATTTAGACCCGCGCCCCAGGCGGCTAGGGGTCAGAGTAGAAATCTTAGCATTAAGCCTAAGAGAAACCACTCGACAACTCATCATACTGAGGGGAATAGTATGGCTAGCCCGATTCAAACGGTAATCGATAAAGGCAGATCAAATCTGTTGATAGCTGAGGATTTGCTAAAAATCCTAAAACACTTGATCCGCCCAAAATTTCTTTATTCAAAGTATTCCAGACCACACGTAAGCCGGCTTTGGTCTGAAAACTTTGAAGGGGGTCTGTAGACGGTAAAAATTACCGCGACGGACTAACAAACAAATTCGCCCGCGAGCCAAGATCATCCACTTAGATAAAGAATGGAGTGTAGCCATGAGACGGGTTCGATGGTACACCTAGGCCCTCACACACCAAGTCACATGGGGATGGATCCGCCCTCATAAGCCAGATCCGCTCGCAGAGGTTCAAATCCGCCCTCATGAGCCAAGTCCGCTCGCAGGGGTGCGAATTCTCCTTCATCCGCTCACAGGGGCTCAAATCCGTCCCCATATACCAAACCCACCCACAGAGGGCCACGTCTACCTACGTAAGTTGAAATCTGGGTTTCCAGGGACGAACCTTCCCCATTTCTCGCGATGCGTGGGGAGGGAGCGCAGCGCTCCAGATTCGTCAGACGGCCGCCCGCAATTCAAGCAAGCAAGACAGACGCCGGACCGGCCTGCACCCTCATAAATGCAGGTCACCTCACCTATCAGAACGGGGAAACCGAAGCCGTTGGCGTGCCGCAAGCTATCTGGAGCTCGCTCAGACATGCGACGTCCATTCTCCAACCTCTGCCAAGACACAGGGAGAGGAGAGAAGGCACGGGACCCCAGGACCGTCAAATGGCCACTCGGTGACTCGCAGCGTGGGTAATCAGACAGCTACCAGAGCAGCTTGCATCCTCATAAATGCTGCTTACCTCACTCGTCCAAACCGAGAGCAAGAGCCGTCGACGCTCGATGAGCCGGTCAAATCCACTCAAGCATCTGGCAACCGCTGTCACAGGTATGAGGAGGGGCTTTCCCACTCCTACGCGACGTGACGCAACATGCGGCTCCTCGAATGACCGCTGGCAGCGCAGAGGAATAGCAGAACATCTCTGAACATTGTATGGTCACATCCCATAATTCCAGGAACAGCCAAACTGTCTCTCTCCTATTAAAAGGCTTCTTTCAGCAACTTGGAAAAGGATTGATCGATTGATCAATCAAGAGAGGAAGAGGCTTTCTGCATACCCTTGCATTACAGCGCCATCTCCTAGCTCCGAGCCCTGATCGCCGGCGAGCCAGAAGAGACGAACTCCTTCACCTCGAGCTTCTACTGAGTACTGAAGCTCTCCAACAACCTCGGTCGAATCGTCCAAGGGAGGCAAACTCGGCACGAGCACCGAGCGAAGCATCCTGTAGCTACCTTAAAGTCCCCACGATTAAACAAAGAGGGCCTCCCCTCTGCTTCTGTTGTAATTCAGATTGATTTAGTTTGTAATAAGCTTTCTTATAAATACAAACAAAATCCCTAATTTTTGGGAAAATCAGAAATTTACACCTACATTTACCCTTGTGTTAGTTTATATCCTTGCACATACATTGCCTATATCTCTTTGTTAGGATATATCTTGTTGTTCATATTGCTTATTCTAGCTCATATATCTTGTGGTATTTCATACTTGCTAGGATAACTCATTAATTAATTTTAATTGGTATTTAAATCGGATTAGAATAGCATAATACCCTAATCATCCCCCTCTAGGGTCTAACACATAGATCATCATAACCTAAACCCTAATCCTTTTGATCTAGATCTCTCTTAGATCTAAAACTCTTTAGGACTACATCTGGTCTCTAACCCCTGTTTAGAACCCTAAACAGTCCCTATTTATAGGGTTTACAACGTGGTGATAATCTGGTAAATAACCAAAACCAAACCCAACTAGAATTCCTCTAAAATAGAAACCAAGTCTGCTCAGGAAACCTCGATGAGTCGACTCATGACTGCATATGAGTCGACTCATGACTGATGAGTCGACTCATAAGCTGATGAGTCGACTGAGCAGAAGCTTTTGACAAAATGGCCGGGTTTCGTGAGTCGACTCATGACAGGCATGAGTCGACTCAACCTGATGAGTCGACTCATGTACATGTATGAGTCGACTCACGAGCTGAAATCTGGATTCTTCAAAACTGCTGCTCGCCGTCTCGTTCCACGCTTCCACCTGTGCTCCGTCGTGTCGTTTCACACCACTATTCTCAAGATATCATGAGAATCACCTATCTTCAATCTCCCGTGAGGATCGCTTTTCTGAAGAGAAGATACACCTGTATCAAAAGACCAAGCCAATTTCCAAGCTAACTAATTATCATGCTAACTAATTAATTTTGTATATATGTGAACTATAACCAGAATGTGATATAAAAATGATGTAAAAATAAGCAGGAGCGTTATTTATCATGCTAACTAACTAATTTTTAACGGTGCCATTTAAGGGAATATGTAACATGTTATCCATAGCACGTAACATGTTAACGATAATAGTTAACATGTTAACTGTTGTAGTTAATATGTTAACTATTAAAGTTAACATGTTAACTGTTATCGTTAACATGTTAACTATTGTATATAAACTGATAACTATCACAACTTACATGTTAACTATAATATGAATGCATGTTAAATGTGAAAGCCAACATGTTAACTAAATTTGTAACGTGCTATCCATAAGTTGTAACGTGCTATCCAGAACGCCAACATGTTAACTATATTTTGAGTAATAAGCTTAGGAAGAAAAATAATGACACGATTGTGTACTGCTTGTTTGATGACACGTAACATGTTAAATGAGAACTATATTAATGTGTTATAGTTAATATAATCCGTTAACACGTTAATATAGTTAGCAATTTACCAATTAAGGTTAACATAGCTCTCATTTAATGTGTTATCAGTGTAACTTAAAAAGCAAACTATAAAAGTTAACATGTTATCAGTGTAACTTAACAAGCGAATAACGAAAATTAACATGTTATCAGTGTAACATAACAAGCGAACAACGAAAGTTAATATGTTATCAGTGTAATTTAACAAGCAAACTGTGAAAGTTAACATATTATCAGTGTAACATAACAAGCGAGCTGCGAAAATTAACACAGTGTAACATAACAAGCGAACAAAGAAAGTTAACAGCCCAGCATGTTATCAGTGTAACTTTTACAAATAATAGCATCCCAACCCCCCTTTTCCTCCCAAAATATGTACACATCCTAACTATTTATATACAAATCATAACCATTCAAAACTTTAAAATTAGCCAAATATTTCAAAACCATAAAATCAAAAAAGACCACACATTTGTTATTGGTTCTAAGATCTTCTAACAAATCAAATTCAATTTCACCCAACTCCTAAACACCTGCATCTCCCTCTCGTCCCTCAAACGCATCCACTCCCTCCTCATCACTCACGGTTCCCAGCGAGGGTGGAAGAGGAGATGGGAGATGGGAGGCAGCGCGATGGTGATGGCGGGGTTTACGACTGAGGATGGAGTTGATGAGGTCGAGGGGAGGTAGCGGTGGCAGCGGTGTTGGAGGTTCCCTGCGAGGGTGGAAGAGGAGATGGGAGGCGGCACGATAATGGCGGCGGGGGCTTCGACTGAGGATGGAGTCGATGAGGTCGAGGGGAGGCGGAGGTGGCGGCGGTGTTGGAGATTCCCAAAGAGGGTGGAAGAGGATATGGGAGGCGACGTGATGGTGGTGGTGGGGGCTACGACTAAGGATAGAGTTGACGAGGTCGAGGGGAGGCGGAGGTGGCGGTGGTGTAGGAGGTTCCTAGCGAGGGTGGAAGAGGAGATGGGAGGCGGCACGATGGTGGCGGCGGGGCTATGATAAAGGATGGAGTCGACGAGGTCGAGGGGAGGCGGAGGCGACAGAGGTGCCGATGGTGTTAGAGGTTCCCAGCGAGGTTGAAGAGAGAGTGAAAGAGGAGATGGGTTTGTTGGAAGAGAAAGAGCAGATCTGGAGAAGATATGGAGAAGAAGAAGAGAGTAGTTTGGGGATTTAATGTCTTGAAAATTGTAAAAGATGCCGAATCACCTAGACTTTTTATTTTTGGGGCTAATGCACATTAGAAAAAGTTCGGGGGGCTGAAACACATCAGGTTTGCATTTTTGGGGCTTTGAAGCAATTTTTTCAATTACTAACACACTAAAGCATAAATTTATCGTCAAGCTCGAGACCATAAACTTGTTGTTATTCGTTGGGACCCTTATACATTCTAGCCATAATTTTTAATATGATTTTATTTGTCTTTATAGTTATTGTAAGTATTTGACCAACCGAGATCATTCTTGTTCCATATTATTGTATTTGGTCTGAAGATTTTATTTTGATGTTTTGTTAGCCTATATATAATGTTCCATGCTGCTAAAGTAGGATAGAATATTATAAACACCTCTTTTATGAAATTTTAGGTATAGCACACACTTACTGTCTATGGTTAATTGTGGTTTCTACATCCTTCTGTTTATGGTTAATTGTGGTTTCTACAGCCTTCTGTTTATCTTACATTTGCATGCTAAATATTGTGTGCATATAGTCTGTTTTTCATCTTGGGAAATCATTGGGTGCTAAGGGGTTGTTGGTTCTTAAAACTTGAACTCCCATATAAGTTGTTTAGCCTCTGTTGTTAGATAAATCATATTATTTATTTCAATTTTATGTTTGTATCATAGATGGATGATGATGGGGAATTTATGGATGAAGAAACTCTTGTTAATATTTGCCAAGGTGCTGCACTACCTGTTTTTGCTATAATACTTACATTCATGAGGAGAATGCAGTCTAGGCGTAGATCGAAATGAAGTGGACCAAGTGAGGAAAAAAGAAAACAAAAGAGAAGTAAAATTCAACACATATAGAGTATATATATAATGGCTTTAGTGGTAATTGTGTTAATTATATTAGAATGCGAAGTAGTGTTTTTATGAAACTACCAAAGATCATGAGAGCAAATGGGCTACTAAAAGACTAGAGAAACGTAACTGTAGAAGAGCAGGTTATCATTACATTAAACAATTTGGGTCATAAATATAAAAAACACATTGTGATGTCTCATTTTATTAGATCAGGGGAGACAGTCATTAGATATTTTAACAAGGTATTAGAATCCATTATTTATCTTCATGGATGCTACATGAGAAAAGTCCCCAATGGCGTTCCCCAAGAGATCGGCATGCTATGCTACCCTTATTTCAAGGTATATCTATACTTTATGTACGATTATATATACATTTAATGAAAACAAATATTAAACTTAGTAATTTGATACACATTGTAAGATTGCATTGGTATTATAAGTGAGACCTATGTTAATGCAATGCTACTAATTAATCTTGTTGTATGATTTCAATGCCGCAAATGTGTTACACAGAATGTGCTTGCAACTTGTAACCTAAACAAGCTGTTCACTTATGTGTTAGCAGATTAGGAAGGGTCTGCAAATGGTTATAGAATTCTCCAATATGCATTATCTAGACCACAATCACATGGATTGAGAGTCTATGATGATAATTGTTTAAAATTTTAACTTAAATTTTTTTTATTTTAATATGCAAACTTGACTTATTTATAATTTTCTTAAACAAATTGTAGGAAAATTCTATTTGTGTGATGCTGGATACCCCGCCATGCCAGATTTCATCTCTCCATATCAAGATGTTCGATATCATTTAAAAGAACATAGCGGTAAAAGATCTAAGAATAGAAGGGAGTTGTTCAATCTAAGGAATTTTTCTTTGACGTCTAAGACTGAATTTACTTTTGGCACTTTGAAGAATCGACTCAAGATTTTGTGTGCTAAGTCATATTACCCATTTTTTACACAAGTAGATATTGTATTGTCTTGCACAGTACTTCATAATTTCATTGCAATTGTTGATGATGAACTACTCAACGAGTCTGATTCTAATGAAGATATTGATGGTGAGGTGGCAAATGAATTTGGCCACAATTTAGTTGATTATACACGAACTTAAACCCAAAGATAACAAATACAATTAAGAAATGAGTGAAAAACTCTTAGATATGATATTGCTTGGGCGATGTGGCTTGACTACTGTAATAAGTGTAATGATGGTGTAACTATTGAGACTTAACTTTCATATTTGTTGGACTATTTTTAATCATTCATGTACTTTTAACTCTATGTTTTGCTTTTTCCATTTAATATGTTTGGCTTTTCATGAACATCATTGAAAGTTGTTATGTATTTGTATTTTTAATTATTATATGTTTGTTCGCTTTTCTTACTAATTATATTGTATCTAACTCCGTCTATTAAATTAGTAATGGCTGATAACACATCCTCAAATGGGAGAGATAAAAATAAAGGCAATTGTGCAGTTCCATCTCAATCTCCTCAGGCTATACCTCTAGCTAGTAGTGGGTTGTTCTCATTTTAGCAATACTATTTTGGACAACAACCTCATGCATTTTTAACATGCCACGTTATGATGGCAATTACTTCCAGATGCACCACCAATTGAGACCATTTATGAACATACTAAGTTCTCTTACTCTGCCTCAATGAGCCCTAATATTAATGCATTGCAACTATCTCCCACTAGTGATCATGTCTCAACACTTGAATCAGGTTCTAAAGGGGTGCTCATAGAAGAAGGGGTAGAAACCTCGCCAAATCTAAAGAAGAAAAGAATAAACATTTCAACAAAGGAAAAGAATAGCGAAGCCAGTGGTTCCCAAGGGAACAAACATTTATTTTGAGATTCCTGTTATGATGATGAGCTCATTCTATTTCTTGCAAACTTGGCAAGAACTAGTTACAACCTAGACAAAAATTTTAAGAGAATCACTTATAACATGGCTTCCACACATATCAACAGTCTTCTAACACTTTGCGCACAAGATTCTCGACATAGAAACTCCTAATCTTAATGGCACAAGATGGGATGATAGCACTAATATTGTCATCATGGATGTAAGAGTGTTTGGATAGGTGGATTGAGGTAAATAAGCCCTTGTTCCATTTTTATTGTCACATTTTTTCATTCTCTCATTTTCATTGCACTAATACACTTGTACATTTTCAAGACAAGAGAATTACTAATACTAAGTTTAGGGACTACATTAATAAACCTTGATGCATTATGATGATCTTGCAATCATCATCGGGGATGTCAAGCTAGAGGGGACTTTGCTAACGATAGAAAAAGGTTAGTTGTAGCGAGTCCATTAATCTTGTAGATAATGTTGACTCACCTTTGCCTACTGATCAATCCCGTCAAGTGCACCCTTTAGATGATGACACTACTCCTCCACCTAAGAAAGCACCCACCTCATTAACTTCTAAGGCAAAGTCATGTGCTAGCAAGGGAAAGGCTCGTAGAACTAACCTAGATAATGAACTCATGCAACACATGGTGGACGAGATGAAAGTATTTTTAGCTCATCAATGAAGTGTGCAAATATGCATTGGACCCAAAAGTTATCCAATGTCATATATGCTCATTTACAATATCTCATCTGTACATTCAATCCATTCTTTAAAAGTAGGTAGTTTGGGTTTAGTAATCCTTCCATGACGAGATAAAAAATCAAAGTAAATTGGCATTAGAAAAAAATAGCTAATTTTTTTAATTTCAAAATTCTTACCTTTTATATTGGTGTAGGTGAAGATTCACTAATATCTCTACCTTTCTCACTCATCATTTTTCCTAGTTAATATTTGGTATGCGAACATTGGCTTTTATAGATAGATATAGACTAGTACACTTAGTTTGTAATTAGATGTTGAATCTGACAGCATTTATTTTAATCATTAATTTTTTTTGCTGTTTTTGCTCGTGGTTTTTAGTGGCTCCTAGTTTTGAAACCTAACAGGCTTTGTTTTTTTTATTTGACTCAACTACTCAGTCTTAATTATTTACATGTTTGGTATGATTTTCCATTTCATATAGGTATTTATGATTAATCAGATTATTTATAGGTTTTATATGTTATTTATGACTGTCATTGGTGATTTGTTTAGTTATAATGCAATAATGAAGGCCCCAAAATGTGAATAGCAACCTATATCTTTTAATAAGATGTATTGGATGGCTTTTCTTGATGATAATGACCTATAGATAAATGCATCTTGAGCCTTTTTTATTTTTATGTCATATGAATTATTATGATGAACCATGTTATTTACAGGTATCACATGAAATTTCTGCCCAATCATGTTATTTATAGGTTTGAACTCAAGATTTTTCATGTCATACGGATTGTTGTGATGAATCAGGTATTTTATAGGTTTCATACGAATTTTCTGCTAATTTAGGTGTGTAGTTCATATGGACTATGGGAAATCATGTTATTTTAGGTTTTGTATGAATTTCCATGTCAAACAGGTATTTATGACAAATCACGTTATTTACACGTTTAATATTTTATTTTAGCACTTTTCTTTTGATAAGGTTACCACTCACAATGGTCACAAATAAAATTTTCTTTAATGAGAGGTAATCTTACTATGGTGACCATATGCATTTTTCCCTATAAAGTTCATTACCAACCTAACACAAGAAAAATGGGAAAAATCTAATCAACCGAAAGTTTTCCCCTTTTTTAGATACCAACCAAACAAAGGAAAAAGTGTATAAATTGATTTTCCATCATGTTTTATGTGTGAACCAAATATCAACAATCAATTTCGTGAAAAACTTTGAAAAATCGAAACAATAGGTTTTTCAAATGGAATGATGTTTCCCAATAAAATGAAAAATGAACCAAACAACCCCTTTAAAGAAAAAAATTCCTCAACCCGAAATATCGAAACTAGAATATCCTTATACCCCAACTACAAAATATTCAAATACTCTCCGCAATAAGAAAAAGTAATAAAAAGACCATTAAATTTCTCAATTAAAGGCAGTGATCTCTCCGCTACTTCTTGGTAACGGAAAGAATCTAAATTGTGCTATATCATAAGTATATCTCCACCAAATATGGCAACTTAAACATCAAGTTAGCAATTGAAACAGTTGCTAAGTGTAAAAATAATCCAATATGGGAATTTTGGGTTTAAGATTGATTTAGATGTGCACGAGTCTAAAAATATATAAATCAAGATAAAATGCATACAAGGGCCCTATATGGAAATGCATCTTTTGAGGCGTTTTCTTCTTTTCATTTACATTGGTTGGTTGCAAGTATATTTGGATGCTTGTACCGTCAAATTCTGACAGAGGCGAACGACAACCAAATTACAAATAGATGGTGTGACACAGTGACAGCAAAGACAACTGTAAGAGTAGGCACAAGGAAAAGAACATACATTACCGTGCAAACAAACCATAAAAATAAGCTTGTTATGATTTCAACAGTTGATTAAGTTAGCATTGATAAAAAAAAGAAACCAAACTATAACTTACAGAA
>BQKN01032875.1:0-10380 GCA_022839385.1 Asparagus kiusianus
AAAATCAAATACAATTCTTTTTACTATTCTTCTTGTTACAAAATTTCCGACAAACAAAAGATGGCGACTCCGCTGGGGACTAGCTTCACTGATGAAGAAGTGGTGGTGCAATCTGATGCTCACCTCGCTGGAACGACCGTTGAGACCCTGGTAGTTGAATTTGATCAAGCCAAATATGAGGAAGCTTTTTCCTCTGGATCGTTGAGCCCCAAAGTCAGGCGCAATACCCAGAAAGCCTCTACAGAGATCCAGCTCGCTGCAGAGAAGCCGAAGAAAGCCCTCTCCTTCGGACAAAGCCTTAAACTCGCTCTGCAGATTGAAGATCCTATACCCGCGTCAAAATGTGCAGTGGGTAGCAAAAGGCCTCTGGTACAGGAAGATTTAACCACTGTCAACAATGACGCGACTAAAATCCTGAAGCAAGCAAAGAAGAACGCAGCTCGAAGACGGAGGAGATCCATCCGACGAGCACATCTTCGAGAAAACCGATCCGCGGTTCAAGGCAAAGGTTGCGTTTCCAAAACCTCACCTAAAGATTGTGTTCCTCTGCCAGAACGCATGCTTCGCGGCAATGAGCCCAATTACGAGCCGCGAGTAATACAACTTAAACGCGACCCTCAGTGGTGCGTTGTACCTCTAGAACACAGTACTGATAAGAACGCACCTGATGAGGGCGTTCAGATAAAACGAGACCCCAAGAGGTCTGTTTCTAAACGCAGGTTCAAGCCTGATGTTCCCAAACCACAACGCTCTTGCGTTTCAACTCCAGGACGCAATGTGGTCCGAGAGGGACAACATGGGTTGAAGATTCATGTGCAGCAAGAACCAGCCTCGTCCAGTCAAGGACAGGGGGTTGCGTTCCCAATAGATAATTCTCAAATTTCTGATTTGCGAGAATTACTTTCTAGAGGGAAACCAACACAACAACCAGCTCACTCATGTCATTGTGAGAAGATCATTTCAACAGTCCTTTCTGAATGCCAATGTTGTATACCTGAGCCTCGCAGGTCTGTATTCGATAGGCTGTCCAACGTCGCAAGACCCACCAAAAGACGACGTCATCAAAAGAGGAGAGTTTCTGAAACCGAATACCCTCAGGTCACCATCAACATGACCGGCAGGGGGAAAGCCCGGCATCCTAGTCCTGACGAATCTGAAAGAAGCCATTCCCCGACCGTTCGAGAAATCTGCGACGAATTTGAAGGAGTGTATCGACATACCCGGACACGGACGGGAGCAATCCGCCCGATCGACTACCAGAAGTTGGCCAAAGGAATTACTTCTGATGATGAACACTCGGCAATCGTCGAATCCCAATCCTCGAGTTCTGTTGGAATGCGAGAAGTCTCCGCTTACATGACTAACAACCCTGAAGATTTAGCTAAAACAGTTAATGAACACCATATTATGCTTCATGCACAGCAAGAGACGCTCCTCCAATTGAAGGACATGTTGGCACAGCTCCTCGCCGAAAAAGGCCAAAAACCCGAACCTTCTCGGAAGACAACTTCGAAAGGAAAACAGAAAGTGCTGGAGCACGAGACTCACAATTTGGAGTCTTCTTCCGAAAATGAGAAAGAAACGGAGAGAGAATCGAATCTCCAATCAAACAAAGTAGATGAGCTAGAAGCCCGCCTTAACGCAATGGCCAACAGAAGCGAGCTTCGCGAAGAAGGAGTGATACGGCCTTATCCTGCAGAGTGGGATACAGCTCCATATCCACCAAAGTTCAAGGCCCCAACCATGCAACCATTTGACGGCACCGGATCACCGAATCAGCACATCTACTACTTTAAGTCCCAGACTGGAGATGTGGTGGCCAACGATGCCATCTTGACTCGACTATTCATCGGTACCCTCAAGGGTGTAGCCTTCGAATGGTTTATGAAGTTGCCTGCCGGTTCTATTCAGAAATGGATAGACTTGGAAAGGCTTTTCTTAGCAAGATTCTTCGAAGATGACACGGAGGTCTCCGTTCCGACTCTTCTCGCCACCAAACAGAGAAAAGGAGAGTCCATCAAAGCCTATGTGGAGAGGTTCCGCAGTATGGCATTGCGATGCCCATCAGGTATGACTCAGTCAACCCTAGTTGAAACTTGCAGGCACAATCTGCAGACTCAGCTCCTTGCCCAGATGGGGGTAGCAGAATGTCGTTCCTGGAGACAACTGGTGTCGCAAGGGGAACAAGCCGAAGAGATTGTTGCTCGAATTAAAGCTGAAGAAGAACCACAACCCAAACCGCAGCAACAACGTAATCAGAACAATGCCCAGCGGTCTAAGGGGAAAGAGACTCTAGCAGCTGATTACACGCAAGTGCCACCGCCCACTAAGCAAGGCAAGACCCCGAATCAACAAAGGGCGCCCAAGCAATATTCATTCAAGGAAGAGCATGTGGACACCCTGTTTCAGCTCCTTCGAAAGAACAACAAATTGCAACTCCCTGAAATCAGGAAGCCAGACGAAGCAGGGAAGGTAGACGACCCCAACTACTGTCGCTATCATAGGTTCTTGGGACATCCTACCAGGAAATGTTATGTGTTCAAGGACATCTTGCAAAACCTGGTAAACGCAAATGTACTCACCTTGAAGCCCGAACAAAAGACTGTATCTACCAACATGATAGCAGTCCAGTTTGGCGACTTCCCTCCAGTGACAACCGCGAATGGTGTAGTCCCCATTCCCAAAGGGGAAATGCACTTGAAGAATACCGACATGCATAATCAGAAAGGCAGGGGGTTGATACCTCTCTCTACCCCAAAAGGAGAGATCATGTGGGTCCATCCTGACTTGATTAAAGATCAACAGTGGGCGAATACCTTGTCCGAGAAGAAAAGAGACAAGACTAAATCATCCAACATGATTAGCCCCTCCATGACCGAGAATGATGACCATCTCAAACCTCTCACTGACTCAGAGGAAGAGAGGCTTGTCCTGGCAGCATACCCAGGAGACAACGCTGGCACTCGGTCAGGAAAGACTTACTTGAGGGATTACACCCAGAATCCTCAAGAAACTGAAGAACAGCTACAGGACGCTGGGGGTTCTGCACCAAAGAAGCCCATGGATAAAGGAAAGCAGAAAGAGCTTCGTTTCAATAGAAATCTTCACCAGGAGCGTGGAGAGTCAAGCGAGCCTTTCCAATTCAATGTCATGGCACAGCTGGCCAACATACCCGCCAGGATTACTTTATATGAGCTATTGAGGTTGTCTAAAACCACCAAGGAAGCTCTGATCGAAGCTTTGAAGAACACGGAGAGTTTTATCACTCAAGTTACCCCGATTCCTGAAGCATCCGAAGATCAATCGTGTCTACAATGTCTGCAAGCGACAAGAAGTCTACCATGCATATCTTTTACTCAGGAAGATATGCAGGTCCAGCACAAGCACGATAGACCCCTGTATTATACAGGGTACATCGGATCATCAGAGATCAGCCGCGTTCAAGTTGACCCAGGCTCAGCACTCAGTATCATGCCATACAGAGTCATGCAAGTCATAGGGATTCCCATGCATCGACTGAACGCTACTCAAACTACCATTTTCGGGTTCAATGCTAATAGTACCCAACCTCTGGGAAAGCTCAAGCTTAGATGTCAAATTGGAGACCTCAAGTCAGAAGTAACTTGTTATATCATCGATGCAGACACGTCTTATAATCTCTTACTAGGACGCCCATGGATACATGCTAACCGCATTGTCCCATCTACTCTACATCAAGTTATGAAGTACGTCAACGATGAAGACAAAGTTCGAACCCTGATTGCGGAAAAATACCCTTTCAGAGGAGTAGAAAATTTCCACACAGATTCGGTCTTCTATTCGGAATCGCAAGAGAAAGAAGATGTTGACAGCGGCAACGAAGCGGACGTCGAGCCAGATCCCGAGGGAGATTGTCCATGGGAATTGAACTTTGATGTAATAAGTGCAGTTGAGAACAATAATAATGTACCGAGTGAGGGCGAGTGGTGCATTAATGAAGATTTTATTTTGGCGTACTTGTCTGATGATTCATTTAAAGTTGAACAAACAGGTACCGATTCATGGCGCGCGCTTTGTGCGGAAACATCTCTCACATTGCCAGTTAAACCACCTTTTGCTTCAGACGAAGAAGTCGAAAATGCACAAAAGGCTTTCTTCAAAGTTCCGCCTAGAAGGAAAAGGCAGAAGCCGATTCATTTCGGTAAAGTTAAACCCGAACCACTCAAACGGGGAAGTTCTGAAGAGGATGATGGAGTGCCTCAATTCCATTATCACGAACCTAACTCCGTCCAACTAATGAAACAAATGGGGTACAACTTTAACGAAAAACAAGGTTTAAACTTTGGGAAAGGAAGACGAACACCAATTCGAATGTCTCTCACTCCCGAAGGAAAAACGCCAGATTATTATCAAAAGACCAGAAGAGGCTTGGGCTATGTCACAACGCCTCCTGCCTCAGAAGATGAAATCAGTAATTAACTGCGGCAGAATCATTCATCTGGAACATCCTCCTGTGAATCTGACGTCAGCATCGGACCTTTCTTTAAAGGCTTGACTGTGAACATGGTGTCAACTAGTCACCCAGATGAAGACGCAGAGGGAGATGAAGAGTTAATCGAGTCGGCTGACGACCCTTGGATCAAACGTCTTAACATTTTGTGGGATATGCGTTTTGAACAACGCGAACCGCCCACCGAAGATAAAGTGATCCAGGTCAACATGGGGGATGAATCTGACCCTAAGCCTATCTTTATAGCTGAAAATTTATCATCATCCGAAAAAGAGGACCTTATATCTCTCGTCCGAGAATATGTAGATGTCTTCGCCTGGAATTATGAGGATATGCCGGGTCTCGACCCGAAAGTGGCCATGCATCGTCTTAACATTGATCCGGATGCCAGACCCGTTAAACAACAACAACGTCGGTTTCGTCCCGAGATCATGGAAGCAATTGAGTCCGAAGTGAAGAAGCTCATAGACTCAGGCTTTGTGAGGGAAGAACAACACCCGGACTGGGTAGCCAACATCGTTCCAGTCCCTAAGAAAAACGGTAAAGTCCGTATATGCATCGATTTTCGTGACCTTAACGCAGCATGTCCAAAAGACGAGTTCCCGCTTCCTATCACGGATGTTATGATCGATAACACCTGCGGATATGAAAGAATGTCCTTTATGGATGGATTCTCTGGGTATAATCAAATTAAGATGCACCCAGACGACGAGAGACATACTGCATTCAGAACACCACTGGGGGTGTATTGCTACACAGTGATGCCCTTCGGCTTGAAAAATGCAGGCGCGACTTATCAACGTGCAATGAACTCCATCTTCCACGAACATCTGCGTAAGAAGATAGAGTGCTACGTTGATGACATAGCTGTGAAAAGCCAATGTAAAGGTGATCATCTTACGGATTTGAAGACTATGTTCGATATCATGCGAACACATCAACTGAAGATGAACCCGACAAAATCTTTCCTTGGGGTCTCAAGTGGAAAATTCCTGGGATTTATTGTCACGTCTAAGGGAATTTCTCTTGATCCAGAGAAGATCCGCGCCATCCAAGACATGCCACCTCCGAAAAGTCTGAAAGAACTCCGAGGTCTACAAGGAAGATTGGCCTACATCCGGAGGTTCATATCTAACCTTTCGGGGCGTTGCCAGCCTTTCTCTAAGCTCATGAAGAAAGGAGTATCCTTTGTTTGGGATGGGGAATGTCAAAAAGCATTCGAAGAGATTAAGAGATATCTTACTCAACCGCCAGTTCTTGTAGCTCCAATATCAGGCAAGCCATTCCTACTATATGTGAGAGCCATGGAACACTCTCTAGGAGCCTTGTTAGCCCAGAACAATGATCAAGGTCAAGAGCAAGCCATCTATTACCTAAGCAGGACCATGATGGGAGCCGAACACCGGTATAATCCAGTTGAAAAAGAATGTCTCGCTTTGGTATTCGCGATTCAAAAAATGCGACATTATCTTGTTGGACAAACAATTCATGTCATCTCCAAGGTGAATCCCTTGAGAGTCCTAATGACTAAGCCATCATCTTTAAACTGCCGACTAGCAAAATGGGCCATTCTCTTATCGCAATACGACATGCAATTCATGCCCCAAAAAGGGTCAAAGGTCAAGCGTTGGCAGACTTTTTAGCTGATCACCCGGTGACAGGGACATCCAAATTGTATGAAGGGTTACCTGATGAAGTCGCCGAAGCTTGTGTTACTCGAGAATCTATGCAAATTTGGAAATTATTCTTCGACGGTGCATCCAGAGCGAATCCTCATGGAGCAATTACTGCGGGAGTTGGGATGGTGTTCATGTCTCCAAGTGGTCACGTGATCCCCAGAGGATTTTCCCTAATTGAGCCTTGCACCAACAATGTGGCGGAATATAATGCTCTGTTGCTAGGAATGCAATTGGCCGAAGAACTTAACATTCGACATCTCGAGGCTTACGGTGACTCTCAACTCATCGTAAATCAGGTTCGAGGGGAGTACGAAGTGCGTCATGAGGACTTAATCCCGTACTACTTCGCAGTGCTGAAGCAAGCTAAGAAATTTGAAAGATTCTTTATTGACTACATTCCACGAGCTCAGAACGCTTATGCAGACGCTTTAGCCTCATTGGCGACTTCTTTGGCATTGCCGCCAGGGGCTGAAACAACGGTCCCAGTTATAGGGCGTGAATTATACTGCTCTAAAATTCCTAAAGAGGAAAGTTCAGATAAGACAACGATAGAAGAAGCCTGTGCGACCTCAATGGAATTAGAAGCCAGAGATTGGCGATTTCCATACATCGACTATGCCGTATATGGAATCTTACCTGAGGATCCCAAGGAAGCGGCCACTATCAAGCGAAAGGCCCTCCAATTCTATTATGACGCAACTTCGCAAACCCTGTATCGTAAATCGCATGACGGAGTTTTGCTTAGATGCCTCTCTCGAAAAGAAGCAAAAGAGGCCCTAAAGGAAGCTCATGAAGGAATGTGCGGAGCTCATCAGCCAGGAGCCAAATTGGGCGATCGTCTCCGAAGAATCGGGTATTACTGGCCGAAAATGTTTTCAGATGCGGCAGACCATGCTAAACATTGTCATGAATGCCAGATCCATGGTGATTTCATCCACCAAGCACCGGGAAATTTACACCCTACATCTGCCTCCTGGCCATTCGAGGCATGGGGTATGGATATCGTCGGTCCGATTTCTCCTCCGACTTCTAAGGGACATCGGTTCATTTTGGCCGTGACCGATTATTTCTCCAAATGGGCGGAAGCAATCCCGCTAAAAGAAGTCAAGACTTCAAATGTGATTAAGTTCATCAAACATCATGTCGTCTACCGTTTTGGAGTTCCGAGACGAATAGTGCACGACAACGGGACACAATTTGTCAGCTTCGGATTCCAGAGATTTTGTGATAAATTCAGGATCCAAAGCGTCGCATCTACGGCATATTATCCACCAGCGAATGGTCTTGCGGAAGCCTTCAACAAAACCATCGTGAAGCTTCTTAAGAAATTCGTTTCTAAAAGCCGACGTGATTGGGACGAAAGACTCGGCGAGTGCTTGTGGGCATACCGAACAACAGTGAGGACTTCTACCAGAGCTACGCCGTTCTCTTTAGTATACGGTTGTGAAGCAGTACTACCACTGGAGATTCAGATCCCTTCTCTGAGAGTCGCGATTACAACAGGGCTTACAGATGAAGAAAAACATCAGCGACGTTTGCAGGAACTTGAAGCCCTAGACGACAAGCGACTTCAGGCTCAGCAGCAAATTGAATTATATCAAGCCCGTATTTCTAAAGCTTACAACAAAAAGGTTAAAGAACGGGTCTTCAGGAAAGGCGATCTAGTTTTGGCTAATCGACGACCTATGGTGATGACTCACAAAACCAAAGGGAAATTCAATCCCAAATGGGAAGGACCTTTTGTGATAGAGACAGTCTACTCCAACGGAGCCTACCGTCTCATTAATAAGAAAGGCGATAGACTTATGATGCCAATTAATGGGAAATTCCTCAAGAAGTATTACCCTTAATCTGCAAGGCTCTTAAGTCTAACTGGGGGTTGATTATTAATAAATTGTTCTCCTACTTTGTGTCCCGTCAAGTTAACAATACACCTCTGGCGATTTAAAGATCATTATAATAAAGGAATTGTCCCAAGTTTTTCCAGATTGCTGTCAGCATAATCTGTGTTGTGAAAATTCCTAAGTCTAACATTGTATGTAGCCCTCTCCTGAACGCAAATCCTAAGGCTGCGTTCAGAACAGATCTACAGCTGTGTTGCAAGTCCCATAGCTTTGCGTTTCAAGTCCCACAACTGCAGGACCCCGCTGCGTTCAACCCATCTGAACGCAAGCTCTATAGCTGCGTTCAGAACGAGTCTACAGCTACGCCGACGAACGCACAATATGATAATTCCAACTGCCAAATAATGCTACACAAATTGGAAGGCATTAAGTTTATCATCAAGACCAAACAACTACAACCTAAGTCTGGGAGTTGCCTAGTAAGATACAAATAAGCCTGCGTTCAAGCCATTCAAGCGCAAGGAAGTAATTTTCAGAAAGTCACTATATCATTTCAAAAGATGTCTACAGTTCATCATAGGCAAAAGTAATAACTGTTGCGAGAGTACCAAAAGGTTATTACAGACTAAAAAAGTTATCTAATATAAAAGGGGGGTTCGTTAAGGGAAAAGGATGCAAGGCGGGCTTTAGCCTCAGCTATACGTGCAGCATGCTTAGCTCGGACCTCTGCTTCAGCCCTCCCCCTTAATTCCTCAGCAGTGATAGCAGCAGCACCAGCTTCTGATCGCAAAGCCTGAAGAGCCTTCTCTATCTCAAGCTTCAAGTCAGCACCCTGTAGCTCCTCTAAGGTTTCCATGGTGCGTCTGAACAAGTAAATCTTCCTGGCGCAGTGATCGCGCCAGCTGCGATTGACACTTTTCAACAAGTCCATCACATCAAAGAACGAATCCAGAAAATCGGAGAATGGGGCCCATCCTTGCTCAGAGACCTGATACGCTTGCTTCACCATGTTCTCTAGGAGCTCTGTGAGGAAGTCCACACTTTCGAAGTCTGGTGTAAAGACTTTATCTCGAGGGACCATGGCAAGGGGCGTGATGAGAGGAGCGTCTTCTTGGGGTAGTCTTTCTTCTTCTTCATCAGAGATAATAATAGGCTCAGCAGCACGAACCCCACCTGTCAATAAAGCTAGCATAAATTCAGTAAGTCCCCATACAACTGAATTTAAAAGCAGGAGACTAGACCTGCGTCAGAATCTCAGAACGCAGCAGTGTAGACCTGCGTCATAATCAAGTTGAACGCAAGGGATCTAGACCCGCGTTAGATCGTCATAAACGCAAAACTTTCCGCTGGCGTCCAAGATTAAGGGATCAACCTTTTATCTTATCATCAAACACAAAAAGTTCTGTTTTACGATCAAGATCAAAAAAGTTCTTATCACAAACACAGGAACTCCCCCGTGTGATCCACAATGAGAGTTCTGCTCTTCTTCACAACAATGGACACAAAAACTTCTTTCAGGTCCAAAATCAAGAAGATGAACAGTTTTCATCAATAAACGTACAAGTTCTTGGCAAAGATCGAAGAGACGAACCTTGTTCATCATCATCAACCAAAATCCAGTCAAGGAATTTGAAGAACATCTATTGAAAAAGAATACTTAAGCAAAGAAGAAAACAAAGGTTACCTCGATGACCAGACGCTGGAGGCGTCGATGACGGTCTGGGGGCGGACCCAGAAGCGCCCTTCAACGGCGAGAGAATGTCCGCCATCTGCTCGTGAGATCTCTTGGGAGCCATGGCCAGAGAACAAAATCAAATCTTGGAGGAATTAACGAGAAGAAGCTCGTTTCTGAGTTCAAGAAACAAAGTTTAAAACGTTTGTGGCTTTTGATTAGACCAATCAGGTTTAATATATATATCCACGGTGGACAATGCAGAGTCCCAAGACTCCCGCCCCTTAATGGGCCTCTTCGTCATCATTATAGCCGCTTGGGCTTCTGACAAGACGCAGGACAAGACCCCACGTTCAAAAACAAACCAAACCCGAACGCAGCAGTTTGGAGTTGTGTTCAACCCGAACGCAGCAGTTTGAAGTTGCGTTCTTCCAAAAATACGCCATCCTATCTAAGGATATGAACGCAGTTCTAGAATTTAAATTCTTAGAAAATGTGCTACTAAAGTTTAAAACTCTTGCACGTCTTTGACTAAATATTTTTAAACTCCATCCTTTTCAAAGTTGCTCCGATCGCAACACTTCCAACTTATCGACTCTCATCAATAGAGCGATAGGTCTTCAAAGTTGCTCCGATCGCAACACTTCCAACTTATCGACTCTCATCAATAGAGCGATAAGTCTTCAAAGTTGCTCC
>BQKN01032878.1:0-11947 GCA_022839385.1 Asparagus kiusianus
ATATATATATATATATATATATATATATGATTATTTATCACAAAAGAGATATTTATTACCATTAATTCACATATTTCATTATAAAAAGATTTCGGGGTTTTACAGTTGCAATTCCTTATAATCATGCATCAATAATTCATAGTCATGTGCGAGTTCGTCAATAGTAAGATCATTTTCATTATCGGTCTCGCATACCTCACTAGGGCTATCACCTAGTGGCCGTGTGCATGATGAGGCTCCTTGTGAACTTGAAGAGGGAACCGCCAAAGATCGTCGGATCGCCTCCAAGTTTCCTTGATGTGTTCAAATAATTTCCAAATTGTATAAGCACTATCAACATGAGCAAGTTCGTTAGAAATACATGGTCTAAAATTATTATGCATAAATTCTAACACCAACTTGTTCATTGAAAATATTTTCTTGTCATGATTGCTCCACTTGGATTTCTCTAAGGTGAGCACAATATAAGCATTGTCAATTACTTCCCATAAATCTATATTTTTAAACTCAATAAAAATTTTGAATCTACTACACCATTGATCATAAGAGAAGTTACTATATTTAGGAGCAACATTTATATCGTAGCCAAAGCTAAAATTATCATACATATCCATAATGTATGAGCAAGCTAAATATATAATATCAAAACAAGATTAACAACAATATTAAAGCTTGGACCGTTAACTCAAGACGATTAAACCTTAAATCAAGAGCACCAAGCTCTGATACTAATTGAAAACACCCTAGGGGGGTGAATAGGTTTATTGCTAATCTTATTAGATATTAATGCCGATTAAAACTTATTAAAAATTATTCTTGCAAGATAGATATACAATATGATATGAGCAAGAATGAGCAATACAAACAAAGGGCAATATCCTATCAATGAGATACACAATGAGATATATGCAAGGATAAGCAAAAACAAATGTGATAGGGTAATGTAAACAATGAGTAATGGCGAATAGACTAAGCAATAGACACAAATGATACGCTAATGCAAACTCTAACACATAAAGATGATCACGGAGTTTGGACCTTCCGTTCTACGTCTCCGCTCCCTACTCTCAGGGAGAAATCCACTATCACAATCGGATTTTCTACGCTCACCCAGATAACATTTACACCTTACAACTCGGTTTTCTAGTTCACCGAAACTTTACAACTTACACACTTGCAAAAATACTTCACACCCTCTAAGTGTTGGCCTAGCCCGTGTCACATTCTTTAAGTGCACGGATTTACTACCTCTCCCTAGGGTTTATTACCGACGCCACTCCTCTTAGAACCGACCCCGTCTCTCACCAATCACTTCTTTCGGTGTCCAAGTGTAATACATTGTGCAAATCACAATGAAGCTCAATTACAATAAAATGTTCTCTAATATGGATGAGAACTCAATGTAAGCCCACTTTCACAAAATCACAAACCCACAACCCAATATATGATGTATGAAATACTAAAAGCTCAAATAGGGTGTGTGTGATAAAATGAGTATAAATAAAATCTAACTCAATTAGCAAATTAGCAATAATAAGAATATAAAAATCAATAATAAAATTGCTAGAGAAAAGAGTTAGAAAAACTTCTCTATAAACACAATAGAGGATGAAGAAGATTGAGGATGAATTCCTCAATTGAAAATGCAAGCCTCTTCTTTGTAAACTCAAACTTGGAAACTTAAACAAACATTAAACACTTAGAAACTCTTATTAAAAACCCTCTTAGTTATCTTCAGAGCTGAAATAGTGAGGGGTATATATAGGATGAAAAACCAAAGCTCAAAACCCAAGAAAATCTAGCAAAAAATAAAACTACAAAAGGCTAGAAAAATAGCCATTAGGACAAATCATCGACTGACGGGTTGCGTCAGTCGACTGATAAGCTGACCATTGTAGGGAAACAACAACTTATTAGTCGACTGATAAGCATGGTCAGTCGACTGATGACCTCATCAGTCGACTGATCAGTCAACCAATAAAAAAATAGTAACTTTTGAAGATTGCATGATATTTCTTCAGTCGACTGATAAATATCATCAGTCGACTGATAACAGGTTTTCAACCTATGTTGGTCGATTTTTAAAAACGAATTTTAAAGTCCTTTTAAAAATAACAAATAAATTTCAAAAAATATAAAACTTTAGGAAAAGTTTATAAACATGATTATGAACATGTTGGAAAATGAATTTTCAATTTGATCTTATAACTTGTGAAATCTTAGAAAAATTCAAAAGTACTAAAAATACATGTGTTTTAAACATGTTGATTTTGACATTTAGCTCAAATCAAGTTTTAAAAACTTGTGTAATGTTTATATGAACATAATAAAAGATGTTAATAATGTTTGTATAGTCCAAAACATATTAAAACATATTTTGCATAAAAACACCTATATTTGAGAAAATTCACAAATAAAATGTGTGTGTATATTTGAGCTTGTAGAATTTGCACACATTATATAATCCTATACTAAGTATACCAAAAATAAATCTTCTGAAGCTTGAACTTTGATTGTTTGACTTAATTTTCATAGGCTCCGATATTAATTTTGCTCAATTTCCTATGTATACTAAACAACACAAAACAAAATACTAAAACCAATATTAGTTGTAAATTATTTGTTAAATCATCATCAAAACAATAAAGCCAACAAGATCGAGGCAAAACTCCGGTCAAAGAACGTTTGGAATCGGTGAACAAATCTTGAGTGATTCTTCAGGCTGGGGGTCGTACACGACCTCCCAACAATACTATTCCTATTACCGCCTGCTTGGGGATGCGTACCTAAGGCTAGGAGCCCGTTAGGGTTTCACCCTCACAAAGGTATGATTCCAAACGTGTGACTCCTGCAAATGCCAACAATGTGTTGCTTATTCATAAGAAAATGTGTCTGGCAGAAGACGATGTTATACCTGATAAACAACCAATAGGTTGCTCTGGTCACAACGCTGATGAGTTGTACTATCAGGCTAGGGGTAAGTCTCAAAAGAGAAATACCCTAGAAACGGACTCTCACTGTCCTTAGGAGAGGTTAATCGGGCAGTATTATCAGGATGTAGCTTCCCCAAGACCGCTCCACAGAGAGTCTCAGCATTCCGAAGGCTTTCCGCTGAAGTGTCAAAACCCAAATCAGGACGCTCTCGCAAAAGAAGATCGATCATTCGAGATGACGAACTCCCAGAAGTCACCATCAACATGGCTGACAAAGGAAAATCTATGTTCGCTTTGAGTGACACTAATCCCGACTTTTCTCCAGGAAAAAAAGTCAATTCAGGGATAGCCCAACGAATGTCTTAGCTCTAGTTAGAAGCCGTCAGAAATGGGGATTACTCGAGGATGCATGAAGGACTGTCTTCAAAAGATGAACTTTTAGATACTTGCTCCGCAATCGCCTCCAATGATACAATGTCTAGCATGGGGCGAGCTCGAGAAGTATTCATGATCATACTGAACAAGTGACTCAACTTCTTCAAGAAGCCTTGGCCAAACAAAAAGAAGATTTTAAAATCAAAATGGAGATGGCCGTGCAACGGGTCAAGAATATACATGCCCAACAACTCCAAGTGTTATCAAACCAGCATGGTTAATCCAGTTGTCGCTACACTACTAATCAAGTAGATAGTGATTCGAAAGTGGAGGAGAATATCAATATGGATACCCCTCTAAACAACAAAGATGTTGGGGGGTGGTCTAACTCATTCTCCTCAACATCATTCGAAGGAAGATATAGACAATGACGAGATGATGAAAGAGCTAGAGAATAAGGTCAATGCCTTAATGTCTGCTCAAGAAGTAAGGAGAATGGGCATTTCATGCCCGTATCCAAGAGAGTGGGAATTAATCCCGTAACCGGCAAAGTACAACCCAATTAACTTCATGCCGTTTGATGGGAAATGTTAACCCACTCAGTACCTAATTTATTTTAGGTCCCACCTGGGAGTGATCTTCGGGAATGAACCCCTAATGGTTCGGTCATTCGTAGGCACCCTTCGTGGGGCGGCCTTCGATTGGTATCGACGTCTCAAGCCAGTGAGCATCAACTGCTGGGACAATATAGAAAGCTCGTTCCTTAATAACTTCTTTAACGATGACATCAAAGTGTCGATCGAAGCTCTTCTGGATGAAAAGCAAAAGGACGGAGAGTCAGCTGACACCTTCGTCAAATGCTTTCGGAATAAAGTGATGAACTGCTGAGATCTGGTTACAG
The DNA here is from genome assembly GCA_022839385.1 of Asparagus kiusianus. Classification (NCBI taxonomy): domain Eukaryota; kingdom Viridiplantae; phylum Streptophyta; class Magnoliopsida; order Asparagales; family Asparagaceae; genus Asparagus; species Asparagus kiusianus. The sequence continues at coordinate 4,210 of BQKN01032878.1, forward strand.
AGGAGTTCATACTCTAGACCTGCCATTACAATCTCTCTCTCAATATCCTTGAAGTCATGGGGGTTGCCCCATCAACCACCTGGAAAGAATTAAAACTGTGTGGAGAACAGGTCGAGCGCTTCCTCAGAAGAAAGAAGCTCGAGAGAGGCCAGTCAACGGTTAACACACATGAAGCTGCTGTCGATGCAAATCAAATGTCACAACGGTAACCTCTGAAACAACGAATGACTCTGAATTCGAGACTCTAAAAGGAGTAGTCCTTCCAGGATGAGGAAGTTCCAACTATCTTTAAGTACCTCCTCGCCAACGAAAAAATCGAGCTACCACATATTAAAGATCAGGAGGGAGCTAAGAGGATTACGGATCCAAACTACAGTGCGTACCACAGGAGGGTTCTTCATCCCACAAAGGTTTGCTTTGGTCTCAAAAACAAAATCCAAGCCTTAATTGACTCCGGTGTCATAACGGTAAAACAAGCCAAATGAGAGCGGTGTGCACTCCGAAGAGCATATGAGTATAAACTGCTCCACCTTTGTACTCCAACAAGGTATATGAGTATAAACTATTTTCCAAACCTCCAACTGGTACACGAGGCTAAACTGCTCCTTACCATTAATGGGAAGTTCCTAGAGAATACTACATATGGTATTCTTAAGGATAACCCAAAACTAAAAATAATCAAGAACCTCCTACTGTGGCTATTTAATTATTTCCAGGATGATTAAAACCCTCCCACTGTGATTTCTCAAGCACTCTTTCATTAAGATGAGATTCAATGACTTTATTCGGTCAATCTTTCCTTACGAAACCCCACGGTCTAATTATGGAGTATTTGATCCCTCACTGATCAAATCAATTGACGGTGGGGTCCACTAAAGTTCTTCTGGTTTGATTCACTCAAATTCCCGCTTTGTCTATGCACTCAACACTTCCATTGTTAGAGTTTAGACATAATACTAGAAATCTCTGTTAGCCCTTATGTTTTGATGATGTTTTACAACCACCATTATCGATACTAATGGCTTATTAAGTGTAAATGTAGTAAATTCATTTATCAAGCTCGTTAGTGCCATAAATGGAGGATTGGATGGAATATGCGCTTCAACGATGATATCCAAAGGAGGAGGAGGCCAAGTGATGAAGCAACGTTATTTCAAGAACAACAAAGTCATATAAAAGCTTCATCCAATTCAAGCTATATCAAAGCTCAAGTATTGTTTTCAATATGAGGATATTAGCTATCTTTTATGTTTCTCTCTAGTGCTAGAATGTAGGCAAAGAGTTACTGATTTTACTTGAAGCTATTGGGACTCACACACATGTTTTCATACTTAAGCTTTTAAGCGTTTTTCACAAAATACTATTTTTCACAAGTCTGAGGACCTATCTGCAAAATTTTTTTTCCAAATAGTTTGTTTATAGTATTAAAAACATTTTTCAAAGTTTCAAAATTTTCAGAGGTCAAACAAATATTTTACAAATATTTTAGTTGAGTCAAAAATAGGTTCAGCCAATGTATCAGAATACGGTCGACCGGACCGGTCGACCGCACATATGTGCATTCGTCACTGGACTCCAGAAAGGTCGTCGGTCGACCAGTCCTGTCGACCGAAATCTTGATTTTTGTATCGGTCGATCGCGCCGGTCGACCGATGATGGCGCTGCTTGTTTTCTGAGTTTTCATAGGTGCTCGCGGTCGACCGAATTTTTGGTCGGTCGACCGAAGGACTTTTTCGGTCGACCGGATATCCCTTCGGTCAACCGGATTTTTCTCTTCGGTCAGCTATGACTTTTTTAAACGGTCATTTGACTGTTGCCTGGAACACTGTGCTTTCACTTAACAGTGTTTGGCACAGTCTGAGCTCAGGTTCTGATAAAGGAGATTATTTGCTAATCTGGGAAGATTGGGTTTTATTTTTAAATTGATTAATCTCTTCTATTTAAACCCCAGTCTTCTTCTTCCTCAGTTGCCCTAACGTTTGCAAAAACCAGAGAGACTGCTGTCTTCCTGTGAAAATTTTCAAATCTGTTTTCTCTGTGGTTTTTGTGTGTGTTCACTTCCCAAGCTTCAGTAATCCTTCTCTTTGCCATAGGGGCTGTGTAAAGAGAGAGTCTTGCATCTTTTCTTCTACTGTGAGAGTGAGATCTTGTGTAGATCAACTGTGAGGGAGTATGATCTGTTGAGATCAAACTGTGTAGTGAGAGATCGTGTGGGATCGCTGTGTAGACGAAGTTCCGGCTTCCAAACCGGGTGTGTAGTGGATTTCTCCTTGAGAGTGAGGAGCGGGGATGTAGGCCAGCGGGCCGAACCTCGTTAACACATCGCGCATCAAGGATAACGATTCCTAACTCTATCTCTCTTATTTTGATTGCATCAGTTCACTGTGGTTTGCTTGTCATAATTGTTTTTATTGCATATTAGAGCCTCTTGACCCTAATCACCTCCCCTCTAGGGTCCAACAATTGGTATCAGAGCTTGGTCTCTATATTAATTTTTGGTTTAACAACCTTAGAGAAAAGATCTTATGGAGGCCTCTTTGAATATGCATATGTTAGAAGGACAATCCACCACTAGACCACCACTCTTCACCGGGAGCAATTTTGCTTATTGGAAGGCTAGGATGAGAATCTATCTTCATTGTATTGATCTTGACATCCTAGGGCTCATAGAAAAGAAATATGTAGAAAAGTCCAAAGTTGAGAACATGGACGATGATGAAAGGCATCTAGCCAATCTCAATGCTAAGGCCATGAACGCCTTAATTTGTGGTCTTTCCCCCAATGAGTACAATAGAGTTTCCACGTGTGCAACCGCATACGAAATTTGGGTAAAATTATGTATCACACATGAAGGAACCCCCAAAGTTAAGGAATCTAAGATTAGTGGACTTATGCATGATTATGAGCTATTTAAAATGCTTCCAAATGAATCCTGTTTTACTAATATCATCAATGAATTACATGGTCTTGATAAGCAATTGTCCATTCAAGAGATGAACTACAAGATACTTTGCTCCTTGACTCCGGCATGGGAGCCGAAAGCTACGGCTATTGAGGAAGCTCATGACCTCACCACTCTACCACTCGATAGCCTTATCGGAAAGCTCAAGGTCCATGAGAAGAAGCTCAAAGGGAAGGAGAAGGAGGAAGTGCCATCATGGGAAGTTGAGGAACCATCACCAAAGTTGAAGACTATAGCTCTCAAAGGAGCTAGTGACAACTCCTCCTCGTCATCGGATAGTAAAGTTGATTTTTCTAGAGAAGTGGCTCATCTCTCTAGAAGAATCTCTAGACTTATAAAAATGAACAAGAAATTTAATCCCCGATCTAACAACAAGTTTTCTTCTCGTGTAGGTAAATGTTTTGAGTGCAATGAACCGGGTCACATCGCTAAGGATTGCCCCAAACTCAAGGAGAAGTACAAGAAGTATAAGAAGAAAAAGGCTATGTATGCCGGATGGGAAGAATCCGAACCAAGTGATTCGGATAGTGATAATGAGGGAGCTAAACTTGCTCTTCATGACCCAAATGTTTGTTTCATGGCAAATGAACATGAGGTAATATCCGAGGCCGAAAGTGAATCTTTCTATATGCAATGTGACATAGCTATGGCTTTAGAAGAGTTGAACTTTGAATTTAAGAGAATGTCTAAAGAATACTCTTCTTTTAAAAAATTGCATGCCTCTTGTGATATTAAGCTAGAACAATTAACTACCTCTCTTGCTTTAAAAGATGAATTGCTAGGAGATCTCGATTTCGAGAATAAGCAATTAAGATCAAAGATTGAAAGACTAGAGATTGAGAGTGGTAGGACTAGGCCCACTCATGCTTATGCTAATTATCATCATGGTAGAAATAGGTCTTATGGCTCTCACACTCATGCATACAAAAGAAATTTTGTGTGCACATATTGTATGAGACATGGACATATTTCTACTCATTGTAGGATCAAAGATAACCTTGATTTTTATGGAATGATATGGGTACCCAAAGGTACCAAGACTACTAACCACCAAGGACCCAAGACATGGGTACCTAAACCTACTACACCTTCATCTTCATCTTTTGTAGGGAACGTCACGGCAACGACGTAAGGAGATGTGGTACCTTGATAGTGGTTGCTCACATCATATGACGGGAAACAAAGATTTATTTGCAACCCTATCAAGGATTGAAGGAGGCAATGTCTCCTTCGGTGGTGGTGAGAAAGGTAAAATCATTGGTATCGGTTCTATTGGTAAGAAACCCTCACCCATTATTGAAGATGTTTATTTGGTAAATGGTTTGAATCATAATCTTCTTAGCATTAGCCAATTAAGTGATAAAGGGTTTGATATTTCATTTAAACCGGATAAATACATCATTAGTATGAATGAGAAAATTGTTTTTATTACTAATCGCAAATCTAATGTGTATATTTTTGAGATGAATGAACTAGTAAATCAAGATGTGAAGTGTCTTGCGGCAATTGATGAAAACCCTTGGATTTGGCACAAGAGACTTAGACATGCAAACATGGAGTTAATATCAAAATTGTCTAAGAAAAATCTTGTAAAAGGGCTACCTAGCTTGCACTTCATCAAAGATACAATTTGTGAGGATTGTGCCAAAGGTAAACAAACAAAGTCTTCTTTCAAATCCATCCATGAGGTATCTACTTCTAAACCCTTGCAATTACTTCATCTTGATTTGTTTGGTCCTATGCGTGTTACCTCTCTTGGAGGAAAACACTATGTCTTTGTGATTATTGATGATTTTTCTCGTTTTACATGGATAATTTTTCTTGCTAAGAAAAACGATTGTTTTGAAGAATTTACAAATCATATCAAAAGAATTGAAAACGAAAAAGATTTGAAAGTTGTCAAAATAAGAAGTGATCATGGTGGTGAATTTCAAAATGAATTTTTCTATGACTTTTGTGCTCATCATGGTATAACTCATATGTTTTTCGCTCCTAGAACACCATAACAAAATGGTGGTGTTGAACGGAAAAATCGTACCATACAAGAGATGGCACGCACTATGCTTAATTCTTTTGACTTGCCAAAATATTTTTGGGCGGAAGCCGTCAATACGGATTGCCATGTTTTAAATCGTGTTTTGATTAGACCCAAGCTTAAGAAAACTCCTTATGAACTTTATTATGGAAAAACTCCTTTTATTGGTTATTTTCGTATCTTTGGTTGTAAATGTTTTATTCTAAATACAAAAGATCACCATGATAAATTTGATTCTAAAATTGATGTTGGTATTTTCTTGGGTTATGCACCTCGAAGTAAGGCTTATAGGGTCTTCAATAAACGAAGCCTCATTGTTGAAGAATCTATAAACGTTACTTTTGATGAGACTAATGTTGTTTCTCAAGTTGTTTTACCTAGGCAAGATGATGATGATGATGTTGAGGGAGGATTAGACTTATTGCAAATTAATGATACTCCCTCTATAGAAGCTCAAAAGGATGTAGATAGCTCCAATAATCATGAACAAGTTGAACAACCTAAGACTTAGAAATTCGCATCACATCATCCAAAGGAACAAATCATTGGGAGTCCTTCAAAAGGAGTTATTACTCGCTCAAAAGTCTTGAGTGAGTGTGGTAATGTTGCATTCTTATCTCATCTTAAACCTAAAAAGATTAATGATGCTTTAAATGATGAATTTTGGGTTTTGGCTATGCATGAAGAATTAAACAATTTTCAAAGAAATAAAGTTTGGAAGTTAGTTCCTAGACCTAACAATGCTAGTGTTATTGGTACAAAATGGGTTTTTAGAAACAAACTTGATGAACATGGCATTATTACTAGGAATAAAGCTCGTTTGGTTGCCCAAGGATACAATCAAGAGGAGGACATAGACTATGATGAAACCTTTGCACCGGTTGCAAGGTTGGAATCTATTAGGATGTTTTTGGCTTTTGCTAGCTTTAAAAATTTCAAACTATTTCAAATGGATGTTAAAAGTGCCTTCTTAAATGGTTTTATAGAAGAGGAAGTGTATGTTGAGCAACCCCCCGGTTTTATTGATCATGTTTTTCCTAATCATGTTTACCGGGTACAAAAAGCTTTATATGGTTTGAAACAAGCTCCTAGAGCTTGGTATGCTTGCCTCTCTAGTTTTCTTGTTGAAAATGGTTTTTCAAAAGGAACAATTGATAACACTCTTTTTGTGAGAAAAAAGAAAAAATGTTTTTATTTTAGTTCAAATATATGTGGATGACATTATTTTCGGTGCTACTAATGAATCCTTGTGTAAGGAATTTTCTAAAGTTATGCAGGATCACTTTGAGATGAGTATGATGGGAGAGCTTACATTCTTTCTCGGGCTCCAAGTCAAACAAACTAAGGATGGGATCTTTATTTCACAAAGCAAGTATACGAAGGAATTGGTGAAGAAATTCAAGTTAGAGAATTCTAAGCATGCACCTACTCCCATGAGCACTAGTGTTAAGCTTGATGCGGATGAAAGTGGTGAAGACGTGGACCAAAAATTATACCAAGGTATGATAGGTAGTCTTCTTTATCTTACCGCTAGTAGACCCGATATTATGTTTAGTGTGTGTGCATGTGCACGTTTTCAAGCATCTCCTAAAGTATCTCATTTAATTGCGGTTAAAAGGATCATTAAATATGTTAATGGTACTTTTAATCTTGGTTTGTTTTATCCAAGAAGCACTTCTTTTGATTTATATGGTTTTTGTGATGCCGACTTTGCCGGATGTAAGGTAGATCGCAAGAGTACTAGTGGAACATGCCAATTCTTAGGAAATTCACTTGTTTCTTGGGCTTCCAAGAAACAAAATTGTGTTGCATTGTCCACTACGGAAGCGGAATACATTGCCGCCGGCTTATGTTGTGCTCAAGTGTTGTGGATGAAACAAAGTTTAGTTGATTATGACTTGAATTTTCAAAATATTAAAATCTTTTGTGATAACACAAGTGCTATAAATATTTCAAAAAATTCGGTTTTGCATTCTAGAACCAAGCATATTGATGTGCGCCATCATTTCTTACGCGATCATGTAGAGAGACAAGATGTATCCCTAGTATTTGTTAACACAAAATCTCAACTAGCGGATATATTTACTAAGCCTCTTGGAGAGGATGATTTTTGTCGCATAAGAAATGGTTTGGGCTTATGCACTATGTGAAAGTTCTACATTGCTTGCTTGTTTAGTTGTATTTTGCATTTCTTTCTACCCCATTTTTGATGGTGACAAAGGGGGAGAGAAATCTCCTCATTTGTTGCATATACTTAATTAGGGGGAGCTCATAGATAGGGGGAGCACCTATCTATAAGCTATTTTATTTTTGCTCTTATAATGGTTGGTTGTCATCATCAAAAAGGGGGAGATTGTTAGCCCTTATGTTTTGATGATGTTTTACAACCACCATTATCGGTACTAATGGCTTATTAAGTGCAAATGTAGTAAATTCATTTATCAAGCTCGTTAGTGCCATAAATAGAGGATTGGATGGAATATGCGCTTCAACGATGATATCCAAAGGAGGAGGAGGCCAAGTGATGAAGCAACGTTATTTCAAGAACAACAAAGTCATATAAAAGCTTCATCCAATTCAAGCTATATCAAAGCTCAAGTATTATTTTCAATATGAGGATATTAGCTATCTTTTATGTTTCTCTCTAGTGCTAGAATGTAGGCAAAGAGTTACTGATTTTACTTGAAGCTATTAGGACTCACACACACGTTTTCATACTTAAGCTTTTAAGCGTTTTTCAC
>BQKN01032917.1:0-10333 GCA_022839385.1 Asparagus kiusianus
TCCATTCAAAATATTAATTATATGTGTTTAACGGCACACTGGATTGACAATGATTGGAAATTGAACAAAAGGATAATAAACTTTTGTCCTATTTCAAGTCATAAAGGAGATGATCTTGGGAAGGTGGTCGAGAAGTGTTTACTAGATTGGGAAATTGAGAATGTTTTCACCATCACGGTTGATAATGCTAGTTCAAATGATACCATGATTGCATACTTAAAAAAGAGGGTGTGTCTAACAACCGATACTTGGACTTCCATTCAAAATATTAATTATATGTGTTTAACGGCACACTGGATTGACAATGATTGGAAATTGAACAAAAGGATAATAAACTTTTGTCCTATTTCAAGTCATAAAGGAGATGATCTTGGGAAGGTGGTCGAGAAGTGTTTACTAGATTGGGAAATTTAGGAGCTCATTGACTCCGAGAATGGTACAAAGCCTAGTATGCACTTCTGATTGGCTTCGAAACTTGTTGGCTACGCCGGGTTCGAGCAAAATTTGCTTTGAAGAAGATTTGGATGCTCTTGAGAAGTTAGACATAGGTATTTACCATTTATGTTTTTGTATGTTAAATGATTTGATTTTTATTAACTTTTTATTTGTTTATCTTTCAGATTTGGGCAAGCTTTCAATTGAACCGACAATCACAGATTTGTAAGAGCTTTCATGGAAGAACACAGGTAAAAATAAAGTTGTGATCTTTATGAATTCAAGTGTGTCTCCATAATATTACATGAAGGTTGCAATTCTCCTCAACTTACTATGAGTTTTGAGTGGAGAAAATCTGAATATGCTTTAAAGTAATTTTCTTGCTATATATAATGTTAAATGATTTGATTTTTATTGCTTTTGACTTAAAAGGGATGAGAAGTGTTCTGATCTAGCTCTTGGTCCAATTTATTTTTTAGTTCTTATGGATTTGGTGCCATATATGGATATGAAGTTCTTACTTATTAATCTTCTATTAATCTTTGTATTTTATATTTCGTACATGGGGATGATAATTCTTTCGATTCAATAGCTCAAGCTTAAGTGAATCGTCAAAACTTGTTTGGAAAGTTTGATGATCATTATGCTTAATTATAAATTGAAAATAACAGTTAGCTAGCTAGTGTAAATTATTATTTGTTTTATTATTGGTGTTGTATTGTCTATACCATATGTAGCATTTTTTTAGCAGTTTATGTGAAATATATCATGAACTGAACTGCATCGTTTTAAGAACTGTATATGTCATTAGGAAGTCATAGTGAAGCATATGGTAACATTATGGAGACACACTTGAATTCATAAACTGCACTTTGGCCATGAATCCGTGATATATGTTGGCACATTTTGGTAATTTATATAACATTAAAATCAAATATGTTGAATTAGAAAGCTCCATGTTTGTACCTGACTACATTTTGTCAATTTATATCAACTTTAAGAACAACATTGTGATTTACATTTTGTACTTAACTGCAGGATCTCGGCTCATGGTGCTTCATCGGCACGGTTGCAGACATGTACCTCGTTCTGTGATTTACACTTTGGTCGTGATTTACATTTTGTACCTCGTTCTGTGATTGTTTTCTTCTATTTACAGTCTTCATGTTAGTATGTAAACTTTAACTCTACATTCCTGTTGTTGATGTACTGATGTCATCTTTGTGATTCTTGTTGACTGTATTTTTGATACCTCAGTTGTATGTTGCCTCAAGTTAGAAGTGCTATAAATCACATTTTGTACCGAAGTGTATTCCTGTGATTCCTGTTGACAATGTATTTTTTGATACCTCAGTTGTATGTTCCCACTTGCTTCTATATTCAATTGGTGCTTATTTCATTTGTTGCTTTGTTTATTTGCTTGGATGCTTGGATATAAACTCTTGGGACAAGCAATATTTGTGCCTTTGAATGTCATACTTGATGAAAGTTGGAACCGAACAAACCGAACCGAACCGCACCGAACCGATTTGCAACGGTTCGGTTCGGTTTTGAATTATAGGTGGTTCGGTTCGGTTGTTCAAATTTTGGTAAAAACCGACCCGAACCGAACCGTGCTCACCCCTAATCACAACTCCCCCGATCAGATGGAAAAAAAAAGTGCCACGCAAGCAAGTGAAAGAATAGAACGCGTGAGGCTCAGACGCACCCGGCTACACCTCATACTGGCCCCACCGAATCAATAAAGCGGGACCCTTCCAATACAAAGTGGCATCTTCGTAAATTCCGTCAAAATGCCCCCGCGATCCCTCCAAAGTTTCCGGCGCTTCATTCCTCTTTTAATTTTCTCCGCCTCTCTCTCTAAGCCATACTCCTCCCTTTCTCTTTCTACTTCTTGATCTCTCCTTCTCTCTCTACAACTTCTCTCTCCCTCTCTCTCTAATGGCAGGCGTGATGGAGATCGGCAGCGGCCTCGCGGTTCCAGTCTCGGATCGCTCCGCCCTAGGATCATCGGCGGGCACTGGACGCTCGCCGCTATGGAATCAGGTGAGATCTCGATCGGTTTTCTTTCGGAATCGGGAGCTGATGCCGGCGAGGGCGGAGCTCGGAGCGGCCAACGGATCGATGAATCCTGTGAGTTGATTCTTCTCCTTTTGATCGAGCTTTAAAGATATGATGAAGGGTAAGCTATTGGTTGATCAATTTTAATAATGAAAGCCCAAAATGGCCCATCCTTTTGTTTATTTTATTTTGGAATGTTCGGATCTTATTCGAGGAAATGTGTTGGGTGATTCGGAATGACACTCTTAAAGGTTGGAACTTCACTGGATATCAGTGTGATGTTGATTATTTCTTCTTTTATATGGTTTGGAAACTGCTAAGAGTGTTTCGAGATGGTGTATTTGAAGTATATGGGATTGAGAATTCGATAAAGGATAAGCTATAGCTTTGAGAGAATTTAATAATGAAGCCCCGGATGTGTCAATTTTTTGTATATTTAATTTTTCATTATGCGTAATAGAAATAGGTCATTAACTTTGTGTAATTTGAGCCAATACCCTTAAAGATTGTACGTTTACCGGTATTTTTGAACTAGATGGATTAACCCTATGAGTAAATGCAGGAAATAAAGCAACCGTGGTTTGGGTAGACCGCAGCATGTAACTTCTTATGATTGTATATGGGTGTTGATTCATCTAACCGATTGCATATGGGTGTTGATTCATCTGCCAGCCATTCTGTTTGAACCATACCTGTTCGCACTTCATTTTTCCAATTATGTTATGGATCCTTATAATAATAGAGATATTTTGATCCTATCAGGGAAATTGGAATACCTCTCTTGGGCTCCAACCTCGTGAATACAAGGCAGGGGATGCAAAGATGGCTTCGAATGGTCGAAGGAAAACTAAGATAGTGTGCACAATCGGTCCTTCCACAAATACACGTGAAATGATATGGAAACTAGCAGAAGCTGGGATGAATGTAGCACGTCTAAATATGTCTCATGGGGATCATGCGTCACACAAGAAAGTCATTGATTTAGTCAACGAATATAATTCTAAGGCAAAAGACAATGTTATTGCCATCATGCTAGATACCAAGGTATGCGTAATTGTTGGGAAGTATCTCTTACCCATCACTTGATTGCTGCTCTATAGTGCTCGTATCAGAGTCAATCTTGTGTTCAGCTTGCATGCTGATATGTATTTTGAAAAGTGAAGTGGGATCGGCCTAGTTTTTTTATATATATTTGAGACATGTAAATCTATTTATACACATTCATGTTTTTTGTTTATGCATCTCATCGACAAAATCCATTCTGCAGGGCCCTGAGGTGAGAAGTGGAGATTTAGCCCAACCTATCTTGCTAAAGGAAGGGCAAATGTTCAATTTCACAATCAAGAGGGGAGTCAGCTTGGAAGACACTGTTAGCGTTAATTATGATGACTTCATTCACGATGTGGAAGTTGGAGATGTTCTCTTAGTTGATGGTAAGTATTGTAATATGTCTAACTGATATCTAGATGTTCCAAAAATGGCATATAGAATGCGTTTTGTTGATGAATCGATGACCACAAAACCACTAAAAACCGGCTCAAATCTAAGTTGGCACATCAAGAACCTTGTCATTGGATCTCAATCTGGACAATAACTTGTGTTTTGTAGATCCTCAACTCCTGACTCCAATTACAGACCTTGAACCTAAATGGCTTTTTAGGTCCAATTACATCCATTTTAGTTGATGAAATTCTGACTCGTTTATCAGGAACTGATATTGAGCTTGATGTATGGAGCAGTTAAATTCATATGAGTGATTCTGTTTCTGTATTTCTTGTTTGATCTTTGCAAAGATCTTCAGAATGAAGTAGTGGCATAGATTCTGTTAAAAACTAATGGTAGCTTTAGCTTCAAAGTTGAACTGAATCAACTTCAATCAATGGTGGCAGCCAAATTCATGAAACATTATTTTGCTCAACCTTTTCACATCTTGAGATATTGATACTCTATGACTCAAGTTTTTACATGCATCTAGAGAGAATCTACCTTATTTCTTAAATATCATCCATAACCATTTGGTGGATCAAGATCAATTATCCTTTGGTTTGAAAAGTTACTTGTTTAGATATCAAGCTTAATGTATTGACATGTCTCGATATAGGAGGAATGATGTCTCTGGTTGTGAGGTCGAAAACAGCTGATACTGTTAAATGTGAAGTCATTGATGGTGGAGAACTCAAATCAAGACGTCACTTGAACGTCCGGGGTAAAAGTGCTACACTCCCATCCATAACAGGTTGGTTTTCATGTGTACAAGCATAAGCTCAGAAGTTCAAACCAAACTGACGTTGTCTAATACAAACATTTTTCTTACCCATATTACTTCTGTTGTTTTCACAGAAAAAGATTGGGAAGATATCAAGTTTGGTGTGGACAACAATGTTGACTTCTATGCTGTCTCATTTGTAAAAGATGCTAAAGTAGTCCACGAACTGAAAGATTACCTCAGAAGTAAATTCCTTTCTGTTTATCTTCTTACTAGATTCCTTCTCTGCATTCATTAAGGGTATTTGTTTCCTTTTATTCAAGGTTGCAATGCGGATATACATGTAATTGTTAAAATAGAAAGCGCCGATTCAATACCAAATCTTCACTCCATTATTTCTGCATCTGATGGGGTAAGTTATTTCACGGTTTATAAAGTGTTTTTTCAGTCTTCTTACTTTTGAACAAGATTCAGAAGAATTTTTTTGTGTGAATATTATCAATTAAAACACTTACAGAATGAATTAACATGGAAAAAAACCCCACAATTATCCTACATGCTCAACAAGAATGAACTAGTTTTCTTCAAACTATAGAACTCTTCTCATTTATTTAAAAGTTCATATGTCGTGCCTACATTCAGCCATGAGTATCTTTTGAAAGGAGGACTAGAATCCTTTCAGAGGTAATCAATATGACCCTAGATGTATCAGCTCATTGTACTAGCTGTGATGTCATTAGGGTAAATGATGTGTTTAAAGATACTGTGTTTCGTAGCCAAATTAGTGAACTTATTCTGTTATTGGGTTATACGCACTCATCATCAAAATGCATTCTATCTGTTGTTGTCATAGTCTTTTTTTTGTCAATGAATGAAATTTTATTCATCACCAAGTATGGAAATGTATGTGCACATCAAAGTTACAAGAAAACCAAAGACTGGTTATATAAACCCAGCCTACACTTTTACAAACATATACAGATCTTCACCGCACAAATTTGTTGCTCAAGCTTTTCCTGCTGAAAAAAAATCACAGCAATAATCTATCAATATCATTGCTTACTCCTGGTTTGTTAAGGATTATAATCCAAATTTCAGTTTTAATCATCTTGACCAATTGATCTGGATTCCTAGATTGCTGTCGAAAAATTATTGCATTTCCTTCCTGCCATATGCAGTAAACGGTTGCAGTTAAAGCCAGCCTTTTTAGTTTTTGTTTAAGCCCTTTCCCTCTCAACTTGATGGTGAACCAATGAATGATTTGTTGCCAGCAACATGATCTCCAATTGAACCCCAACTAGTTCATAATGTTATTCCATACTTCACAAGAATAAGCACAGTCGAAGAACAAATGATTCTTGGTCTTACACTCAGCTCCAGAGCATAGATAACAGGTATTTGAATCAATGACCCCTCTTCTAAGAAGCCTATCTTGAGTGAGGATTCTATCTTGTAGGACCAACCAACATATAAAAGAGTGCTTGGGAACATTGAATCCACCCCAGACCACATTATACCATGGCACTTCCTGGGAATCAGGGGTTAGTGAATTGTATAGGTCTGAAAGCCTTAGTTTAGCACTATGATGACATGAATTGATGAGTTGCTTCAGATTTTCTTCACCTCCACACTTAGCCATAACTTTATCTCTAGTTCTAATCAATTGCTTCCACATCCATGAATCTTCTGTTTTATATTTGACCTGCCAAATGTCCCTATGTTTTAAATATGTTTTATGAACCCATTTAATCCACAGAGACTCCTTGCCAATATGAATATACCAGATGTATCTCAGAGCAGAAGCAACATTCCACCTGTATGCAGAAAAAATGCATAGACCTTTTTTTTATTCATGCATACTCTCTCCCATGACACAAGTGGAGCTTTGAAAGCTTGATCATTTTTACCCTATAAGAACATTCTGCAAATTTCATCAATTTTCTTCAAAAAACTGATTGGTAGGATATAGTTTGAGGTCCAGAAAGTTTGAATTCCAAGAATCACACTCTTGATGACTTGCATTCTACCTGCATAAGAGAGAATTCTGTTTTTTAACCAGTTTTTAAATTGACCAATAATCTTGGTGAAGAGAGGATTGCAGTCCATGTAAGTCAATCTTTTTGAAACTAAAGGCACTCCCAAATACTTGATAGGCATTGTTCCAGAAGAGAATCCCAGCAGATTGTGAACTGAAGCTTTAACATTTTCATCAACACCTCCATAGAAAATAGAGCTTTTATCTGGGTTAGCTTCTAAACCTGAAACTTCACTGAAATTCCTCATACACTGGTGCAGTTTAGATACTGAACGTATATCACCCCTGGAGAATAAGAGCAGATCATCAGCAAAGATAAGGTGAGTTATTTTTAACTTTGCACACTTAGGATGGTATTTGAATGATTTATCATGCTTCAGAAGATCCAGGCTCCTTGACAAGTATTCCATGCACAGAATGAACATATATGGGGAGAGGGGATCCCCTTGTCTAAGGTCACGTTCTCCCTTGAAATAAGTACCATGGAGAGAGCCATTTAGAGAGATTGAATACTTAGGGGAGGTTATACATGCCATTATCCTGTTGTTGTCATAGTTATTCTTTATCAAATATCCAAATAATTAATGGTTTTCTGTTTTTTTCCTCCATTACATAGTTTTCTATGTTACATTTTTTGTGAATTTAAGCAATAAACAATTACACTTTTGTAGGCGATGGTGGCTCGTGGAGATCTTGGAGCAGAGCTTCCCATTGAAGAAGTTCCTTTGCTGCAGGTAGTTAGTTAGCTTTTCTGGATATATGCATGTTTTTGAATTGGATTATGTAGATATTAGTCCCTCAAATCTACAATAATTCTCTATTAGTTCCTCAAATCTCAATAATTGCTCATTAGTCCCTTAATCCTAAGGGGTTTTGCTATTTGGTCCCTTGATCATCAAAATACCCCTAGTTATGATTTCTCTCTTAAAACACATTGTCTTCAGAAAAGGGTTATTTGCACTTTGGTACCCTAAAGTTTACACCTTTTTAACTTTATTACCCCAAAGGTTTTTGACACTTTGATACCCTAAAGTTTGTTTTTTTTTAGCTTTGATACCTTAAAGTTTTTTTTCTAACATCTTTGTTACAACTTTCACTTTAATACTCCAAAATTTTGTTTTGGCACTTTGATACCCCAACCTTTAGGGTGTCGAGTTAAAAAAAATGTAAACTTGAGGTATCAAAGTTAAAAAATATGGAAAATTTGGTATATGAAAGTTTAAAAATGTGTAAACTTTGGGGTATTAAAGTTTAAAAAGGTGTAAACTTTGGAGTGCCAAATTGCGAATAACCCTTATAAAACATTAGCTTAGGGTATTTTGGTCATTGAGGGATCAAATTGCAATAACACTAGGATTTGAGGGACTAATGAGCAATTTCCTAGATTTAAGGGTCTAATATGGAATTACTGAAGATTTGAAGGACTACTTTGTACATAACCCTTTTGAATATAGTCTGCATAAAATGCCTAAGTTACTATGTTACACATACTTATTATATTAATATGGCTTAACCATTACCATGATACTCAAAAGATGTGTTGGTTCTGCTGTAAACTTTAAACCCTCCAAATTACCAGGAGAGAAGTACTTTCTTTCTTGCTATTTTTTTTCCATTTGCTGTTGGACCATTCATCATTGCATGGATTTCTTTCTCTATGCTGCTGATTATTCATCCTTTTTAATTGAACAGGATGAAATTATTAGGAGGTGCCGCAGCATGCAGAAGCCAGTAATTGTAGCAACAAATATGTTAGAGAGCATGATAGATCATCCTACCCCGACAAGAGCAGAAGCCTCCGACATCTCAATTGCAGTTCGAGAAGGTGCTGATGGCATCATGTTATCTGGGGAAACAGCCCATGGGAAGTAAGTATTCTATTTAACGGGTACCTAATATTGGGTCAATAAGAAATACTGGCACTTTTTTTGTTTCTTTATTTCATGGTCAATATGAAATTGTATCAGTTTTTATGTCGGAGACATCGTGAACTCTTATGTTGTTTGAACTCTCATGTTGCTCTACTAACTTCAATGAAGATGTAATTTTGTGCTTTATCGTCTCATAGAAATGTCAAAGGCTTCATTCTAAATGCTAAAGGAAATTGATGTATCCAATAAAGTTTGTAGGAATTTTCCATATATGTGTTTAAGCACATGAACTATTCAAAGAACCATGAGGTTCTACACTTCGGATACTTATGCTCACTTGAGGGGCAACTATAGAGCAATTCCACTTTTATGGCTCTTGATGACTGTTAATGTTGTTAAGCCTGATACTTGATAATACATAATGACATGGTATTGTCACATCAGATATTAACCAGTACGATACAACATCCATTCTAGGTCCAACGTCCTCTGTTTATGTGGACTTAAGTATCATCTTAACAAAACAGGGTTAATCAATTTCGTTGAATCAAATACATTTTTTTCTTTTGTTGTGTGCTGAATACATATATCCTTAAATATCTGGATATTTACAAATACAAGGTACAAGAGCATCACTATGCCATCTCTCCGGGAGGTTCTATATTAGATTCTCCTAGATGCTTGACCTTTATTAATTCATACCCATGTCATACATCCATTTATTATTGCTGCTGATGCCAGAAATTACTTTTGCAATCTTCTCAAGGTGCGCACGTTAATTTTTGTGAGATCACACTGAGTCCTAACTCCTATGTGTTCTTTCAGAGAACAGTATTATTTTATATGCATCTGAAGTACAGATCTTATCAAGTACAGTATCCTGTGATGTAATTATACTAAGAAACATGCATATTTAGCAACATTTACCATCAGCTAATTAACTTTAGCCATGTATTATTACTGCTGATTCCAGGAAATATTTTTGAAATTTTCTCAGGGTGCACTCAATTTTAGCGATAATTACACCGGCTCGCAGGGGTTCTTTATGTGAAGAATATTATTTAGATGCATCTGAATTACAGATCTTATTAAATAGAGTATTCCTGTGATGTAATTTACCAAGAAATACACATCTTTAGCAACATTCACAGTGAGCTAATTAATTAAACCCATGTGAAGATGAAAGAATTATGACAGATGTGATTTTTTGTCCTTGTTCTCCTCTTATTACAAATATGCTGAAATCACTTGACCTTTTGGTTTAGGTATCCACTGAAAGCTGTTAATGTGATGCATACTGTGGCCTTGAGGACGGAATCAACTATTTCAGGCAGCATTACTCATCCATTTCTTTCTACTGCTGTCCAGGTATTCATAATACTTGACCACAGTCACTTTTGGCTTTTGATTTTGGCTTCTTAATTTGTCATAGATAATTACATGATATTTGAAACCGGAGTTATAAAAACTCTATGAATCCTAGGAATGTTATCTGTTCACTCAAATCCGCAAGTGCACGGATATCGTTGTAGCGATGCAAGGTCGTATCCTCAGGGACTTCGATGTTAATTACTGATTTTCACTGTTTTGTGACCATCTAAACCAATTGTGTTAAAAAGTATGATTTTTGATTATCAATAACGAACACGCTAGCTAGTATCAACGACGAATTCACTCAATTAAAAGGATCTAGGACTGAACTTCGGTTTCAACTCTGGTTAGAAT
>BQKN01032927.1:0-10109 GCA_022839385.1 Asparagus kiusianus
ATAACATCCCCTATGTGTGAATGACATGGATTTTAAAGTGTAGGTCGGTCATGTTTTCTATGAAAACTAACCTGAGTTTGTGAAGAAAGAACTTGGATATTCCAGTTCAGAGTCTCTTGTTTGTTGGTAGAGAAAAACCCAAAATTGGAAAAGGAATAATTTCACATTCTGATTCCTGGTCTCTTGTTTGTTGGTAGAGATAAACCCAGAAATGGAGAGAAAGAATTTTATATTCTATCTCCTGGTCTCTTGTTTGTTGGTAGAGATAAACCCAGAAATGGAGAGGAAGAATTTTATATTCTATCTCCTGGTCTCTTGTTTGTTGGTAGAGATAAACCCAGAAATGGAGAGGAAGAATTTTATATTCTATCTCCTGGTGCGAAGGAAACTCAAAGTGGGATCTCCACTTAGGGAATCCGAATTGGTTTGAATAACCCTAACTGTCATAAGGTTTGATTATTCAGTTTATGGACCTCTCGTTTATGGAATGAATCGAGAGGGGATTTTGGTTGTGGTCCTAACTGTGGGAAGGTTTGACCAAGTGGGGGTTTTGAGATGATCCTAACTGTTTAAAGGTTTGATCACTTGATTTGTGGACCTCTCGTTCATGGAACGAATCGAGAGGGGATTTTGGCTTTGGTCCTAACTGTAGGAAGGTTTGACCAAACAAAGAATAGGAGTAGGGCACAGTTAACAACAAGTTTGCTGATTTGTACCAATCACTCAGTGGGAAATTTTGATTTCAAACACAAAAATTTGATAGACCGATGACTTTTAGTTGGTCTGATCGGTGGAGGTTCCATGGCGTGGGGTTACGAATCCTCGAGTCTCCCCTTCCATGATCGTGTTACAAGATTTCGTGAGGAAAGATCAACTGTCATTAAATCTCATCTCAACAAAATTAGCAAAAACATCTTATTCATATGATCATTTTCATTTTTATTCATGATAATCAACTGATAACGGATTATCCCGAAATATCCCGCATAGGACTCTCTAGGAACTTTCCGTTTTACATAGGTTATCCTGAACGTATTATGGGTAATACTTTTTCAGGAACTTCCCATTTATTGGCATCATCAATTTATTACCGTTTTGAGTGACCAGACGGTATGCACCATTTGAATAGACTGTTTCTATTACAAACGGTCCTTCCCATTTGGGTTCAAATTTTCCTTTCTTCTTGGAAGTGAGAATCATAGGTCTTCGGACAGCAAGAACTAGATCTCCTTCTTTAAAACTTCGTCGTCGGACCCTTTTATCAAAAGTCCGAGAAATTCTGGCCTAATAAAACTCGATCTGTTGTTGAGCTTCCAAGCGCTTCTCATCTAACATCTCTAATTCCTCGAGACGTTTCTGATGATGTTCTTCCGTCGTCATTCCCGTTGCGAGGGCGATACGGAGAGAAGGAATCTGTATTTCCAGTGGCAGAACAGCTTCACATCCATATGTTAAGGCATATGGGGTTGTTCCGGTTGGTGTACGGACGGTTGTGCGATAAGCCCATAGGGCTTCGCCGAGTTTGTCGTCCCAATCTCGTTTATTGGTTTTCACCAATTTTGCCAGAATCTTGATGATGGTCTTATTAAAAGCTTCAGCCAATCCATTAGCCGTAGGGTTATAAGCCGTCGATGAAACGTCCTTAATCCCGAATTTGCCGCAGAACTTGATGAATGCGTTGCTGACGAATTGAGGACCATTATCATGCACTATTCGCCTTGGAACACCATACCGATATATAACATGGTGTTTGATAAACTTAATAACATCACTCGTCTTTACTTCTCTAAGTGGAACTGCTTCTGCCCATTTCGAGAAGTAATCGGTGATTGCCAAAATGAAGCGGTCCCCTTTAACCGATGGTGGGAAGATAGGACCTACGATATCCATGCCCCAAGTTTCGAATGGCCACGACGTTGCCGACGGGTGCAAATACTCAGGAGGTTGATGCATATAATTTGCATGTAACTGACATACTTCACATCGTCGTGCGTAGTCAACTGCATCCTTTACCATAGTTGGCCAATAATACCTGATTCTTCTAAGTCGATCACAAAGTTTAGGACCGGGCTGATGCGCACCGCATATTCCATTATGCGCCTCTTTGAGTGCTTATTCTGCTTCTTTGCCGGATAAGCAACGGAGTAGAAGACCGTCATACGATCGTCGATATAACATTTGCGCCGTGGCGTTGTAGTAAAATCTCGGTGCTCTTCGCCGAATTGATTCTCTTTCTCTTACATCTTCAGGCAGTATACCATGTAGGACGTAGTCGATAATGGGAAAGCGCCAATCTCGAACTTCGGGTTCAACTGCTGTTGAGTATGTTTCTTTAACATCCGAGTCGTAAATTGGAACAATAAGTTGGTGAGTCCTCACTGTAATCAATTGCTCTGTTTCGGGAGGTTAAGCCAATGATACTGACAATGCCGCCAATGCGTCTGCATATGCGTTTTGGAGACGTGGAACGTACTCAATAAAAAATCCTTTAAACGAGTTTGCCATCTCAATAGCCACCTGATGGTATGGAATCAGGTCTGGACTTCTGACTTCATATTCTCCTCGTATTTGATTCACTACCAGTTGCGAATCCCCAAAAGCTTCAAGGTATTCGACCCCCAGCTCTTTGGCAAAATTGAGTCCAATTATTAGTGCGTTGTATTCGGCCACATTATTAGAACATGGTCCGGTCAACGAGTATGCTCTAGGCAAAACATGCTTTTCTGGGGAAACTAAAACGACCCCCACTCCTGAGGAGATTTTAGAACATCCGGGTGCGCTTGCCACATTGGTTGCGCGAGAAGCCCCATCGAAGTACAACTGCCACACTTGTTGATGTGAGGTAGTATTAACTTCGTGAGTTTCATCTGGCAGATCGTCATACAATTCGACTATATCCTTTGTAGGATTTTCCGCCAGAAGATCGCAAATAGCTCGTCCTTTAACCGATTTTTGTTGTTTAAAGTACAAGTCATATTGCGATAAAAGTAGAGCCCATCTAGCTAAACGCCAATTCATGGATGCTGGTTGGGTCATGAATACGCGGACAAGGTTTATGTTGGAGATGACATAAATCGTCTGCCCCACTAAATAGTGTCGCATTTTCTGGACGGCAAATACCAATGCAAGGCATTCCTTCTCGATCATTGGATAGCGAGATTCAGCTCCTACCAATGTGCGACTCAAGTAATATACTGCTTGTTCGTGACCGTTATCGTCGTCTTGTGCAAGTAATGCACTTAACGAATGGCTCGTTGCTTTGACATAAATCAAAAACGGTCTGCCTGATTTCGGTGCAACGAGAATAGGTGGGTTCGCTAGATATGCTTTAATATCCTCGAACGCCTTTTGGCATGCTTCATCCCAAATGAATGACACGCCTTTCTTTGCGAGTTTAGAGAATGGTTGACACTTTCCGGACAAGTTTGAGATAAACCGACGGATATATGCCAATCGACCCTGCAATCCTCTGAGTTCCCTGAGATTTCTTGGAGGTTGCAATTCATTTATCGCCTTCACTTTATCAGGATCGATATGAATACCTTTTGTGGTAACGACGAATCCAAGAAATTTACCGCTCGACATCCCAAGGAAGGATTTAGTCGGGTTCATCTTTAATTGATGAGTTCTCATAAGATCAAACATCGTCTTCAGATCATTAATATGGTCTGTTTTATCACGACTCTTAACGACCAGGTCATCAACATAACATTCGACGTTCTTCCTAAGATGCTCTTGAAAGATTTTCGTCATTGCTCGTTGGTATGTGGCGCCAGCATTTTTAAACCAAAAGGCATAACAGTATAACAAAAGACCCCCATGGGTGTTCTGAATGCTGTATGTTTTTCATCGTCTGGGTGCATCTTGATCTGATTATACCTTGAGAAACCGTCCATAAATGACATTCTTTCAAATCCGCATGTATTGTCGATAATGACGTCCGTAATTGGTAAGGGGAAGTCATCTTTAGGACAGGCGGCATTCAGATCTCTAAAATCAATACAGATTCTGATCTTTCCGTTCTTTTTAAGAACTGGAACAATGTTAGCTAGCCATTCAGGATGTTGTTCTTCTCTGACAAAACCTGAGTCGATCAATTTTTTGACCTCAGCTTCTATTGCCTCCATAATTTGCGGACGAAACCGTCTTTGTTGTTGTTTGACAGGTTTGACATCCGATTTTATGTTGAGGGTATGCATTGCTACATTCGGATCGAGTCCCGGCATATCTTCGTAATTCCAAGCAAAAACGTCGATATACTCTCTAATGAGGGCGATTAACTCTTCTTTCTCGTCCGGTGGAAGATCACCACTGATAAATATAGGTTTCGGATTAGTTTCATCACCCATATTAATTTGGACCACTTTGTCCTCAGTCGGAGGTTCTCTTTGTTCAAATCGGTCGCCATATTGGATATTCATGTAATGCATCCATGGGTCTTCCCAAATAGGCAACTGATCGTCTTCTTCAGTTGTAAAAGGATCAACTGTCGCCATGTTCGACATTAGGGCTTTGAATTTCTCTCCGATGCTCGTGTCGGAGTCCCACATTGAAGTATCGGATGAATGCCCGCTTCCATTTATCAATTGGCTAATGATCTGTTGGCAATCTTCATCATCAGATGACGAAGTATAACCTAAACCTCTATTATGACTATAATAATTATCTGGTTTTCCTTTTGGTACATAAGTAGAACGGGGTGGAACCCTAACTCCTTGACCAAAATGAAGACCTTCACCATGCGAGAGGTCATAGCCTTGCTTCTCCATGTAATCATTAGCTTGCCAACTATATCGAGAGAAATACCATCCAGGCTTTTCATCATCTGAGTTGCTGTCCAAGAAAAGATCGGGAGATGGGGATGGGTTCCCCTTCCCGAAGATTATTTCCTTCTCACCCCCTGTCTTTACAGGTAGGATTACCGTTGTCCCGGCTGAATTTTGTAGGTATTTTGTCGCCGTGCAGGACGAACGAATTGGCATGTGTAGATTAGGATTATCATACAATTCATGCATTACATCATTAAGACAAGGCGAATACTCTAAATCATTCTTTATTATTTCATCGGCAAGTTGCCAGTTACAACTTTCTTCCGACGATTCATCACCGTCAAGATCGATTACAAGAGGTTCAATATCATTTATTACAAGACCTTCACTATAATCGAGCCCGGTTTCGGTATCAGCTTCTTCTCCGCTGTCCGTTCCATGGGCCGATGGTTCAGTATCGGACTCAGCACCATAAAGAAGGGAGTCAGTAAAATAATTTTCTAACCCCTTGAATGGTTGCTTATCCGCGACCACCGTCTTGACCTCCTCGTTAGTGTCGACATACTTCAAACACTGATGGAGGGTAGAAGGAACTATAAGATTGCCGTGGATCCACGGGCGACCCAACAATAGATTATAGGAAGTTTCTGCATCGATCACATAGCAGGTGACTTCCGACTTCAAATCTCCGAGTTGACACTTCACCCGGATTTTTCCCAACGGTCTCAATCCACTAGTGTTGAACCCATAGATGACCGTTCCTGTGGAGGCTAATTTGCTGGCGGGAATTCCGAGGTGGTACATCAAACGAAGTGGCATGATGCTTACAGCGGAACCCGGATCGACTTGAATCCGGTTGACCATGCTCGAACCGATATACCCTGTGAAATACAGCGGTCTATCATGCTTTGAGTTCCTGACTTGCATATCTTCTTTTGTGAACGCTATGCAAGGAAATTTGGTGGCTGCCAGATTACAATGTTGCACTGACGACTCTGGCTCTTCAGGAGTTGGTTTGATCTGAGTGAGGAATACCTCAGAATCAGCCAAGGCTTCTTGCAATGCTATCCTGGTTTCTTTCGAAAGACGCAATAACTCGTATAGTGTGATCCTTGCTGGGATATTGGCTAACTGAGTCATAACGTCGAAACGGTATGGAGCATTTGAACTTTCCGGTTTGTCTCGTCCAATTGGTTTATTGAAACGAGACTGCTTCGGAATTTGAACTTCTTTGGGTTGAGGTTCCTTTTCTTTCTGCTTAACAACTCTCTGAGGTCTCTCGGTTGCTACGGGTGGGGTCATATCCACCCCCAATTCTGCCAAAGTTTTACCATTAGGATTAGGAGCTTCAGGATACTGGTAATGGTATTCATTCCCACCCCTTGTCGCGAAAACTTCTTGCTCTTCATCCGAGAGTGGTAGAGCTGCTATCTCCTCATCGTTCCTCTCAGGAATCACCGAGGCTCCGTAACAGGACTTCCCCTTTTCTTTACTTCTCGTTTTCTTCTTCGATGTGGATGCCGTCCACTGTTCGTCTTCAAGCAAATCCGGATGAACCCAAAGGATTTCGCCGTTAGGGGCTGTATGTGATACTAACCCTTTTTGGCGCTGTCCATGAGGATCATCATTGATAGTTTGCATCTTTACCTCTGGCACTGGTTCGGCTTGGAACCAGGACAAAGGAACCGACCCGAAGCTAATGGAGATCGCGTTTGCGCCCACCTTCTTCTCTTTTGGCTTTGGTGTCACAATACCAACATCAATTAAGGTTTGTATTTTGTCCTTCAAGACATAACACGCCTTAGTGGGATGGTGGACCCTTCTGTGGTACGCACAGTATTTTGGGTCATTAATCTTCGTTGCTTCTTCTTGGTTTGTGACTGGTGGAAGCTTAATCTTGTTATTCTCTAGCAGGTACTTGAATATAACTGAAACTTCATCATCTTTGAATGAGTATTCCTTTGGGAATCTAGGCTCAGAGGGTTTAAATTGCTTCTGAGGCTGTTGATTCTGATTCGGTGCCAGTTGGAACGACGACTGTTGCGGTTGTGGCGGCTGCTGTGACGTTTGATGCGCATCGACAGCGGGTCCCGACCCTCTTCCTCTGCCTCGAGAATTGAAGTTCTGCTTCTGATTTTGATTGTTATTTGGTGGCTGACCTCTTTCCAAATTCCTCCTCTTGAGAAACCGTTCAGCTTGCTCACCTCTGACCTTCAACTCCTTCCAGGTCTTAGAGGGTACAACCCCCATTATCTCCAGCACATCCAAAGACAAGTTGTTATGGCATGTCTGTAGGATAAACTCTTCTGTGAGTGGTTCTCGGCAGTTCACCGCCTTGTTCCGGAACCGTTTGACAAAGACGTCAACTGATTCCCCATTCTTCTGCTTCTCGTCCAACAACGAACCAATGGAAATTTTTGTGTCATCGTCGAAAAAGTTGGTGAGAAACAGTTCTTCCATATCTCCCCAGCTGGTGATGCTTCCAGGTTTCAGGCGTCGGTACCAATCGAAGGCAGACCCGCGGAGGGTTCCTACGAATGACCGGACCATCAGGGCTTCATTTCCTGATATTGCGCCAAGATGTGACTTGAAATAGATCAAGTGCTGAGTTGGTGAACCCCTGCCATCAAAAGGAGTAAAGTTAATCAAGTTAAATTTTGGGGGATAAGGAATCAAATCCCACTCCCTCGGATACGGGTATGGAACGCCCGTCTTCTTCACTTCCTGGGCCGTCATCAGAGCATTGACTTTGCTTTCAAGATCATGCATCTTCTTATCTTCTTCCTCACTCTTCTTCAAGAGAATTTGAGTAGTTGATTTAACCGGACCGCTTCCAGAATCGTCTTTGTCTGGAGGAGGATCATCAAAGACAGTTTCGTCTTCTTTGTCATCATCCTCAGTTATGTGTACAAGCTTAGCATTGCGTTTGCTGGATTCTGCTTTTTGGTTCGATTCCGGTTGACTTTGTTGAACCTGCAAATCTCGTACCTGCTGCATCGTCAACTCCATCTCCATTTTGATTTCAGCTCTGATCTCCTCGCGTTGTTTGGCCAACGCTTCTTGCAGAATTTGAGCTAACAAGTCTGGCGTGATGGCGAATGATTCTCTCGCTCGCCCCACACTGGATGCGGTGTCATCTGAAGCGACCGCAGAACAATTATCTGACAATTCGTCTTCCGATGACAAACCTTCGTGCATCCTCTTGTAGTCTCGGCGTCGGTTGGCCCTTCGTTGCAACCGCTTCATTCTTTGAGAAAGACCCTGCTCAACTCTTCCTTCTGAAGAGAAATCAGGGTCTGGGTTAACTAGATGTTGTTTTCCTCTGCCGGTCATATTAATGGTGACCTCAGGGAATTCATCCTGCTGCACTGCCGGCTTTCTCCGGTTGAAACGTCTCACCTTGGATTTTGACGCTTCAGTCGAAAGTCTCTGGAATACTGAAACTCGTTTTGTTGAACAATCGCATTCCATCAGTACTGCCTTGATAAGTCTTTCGCATGCGCAATGAGACTCACCTTCTCGGGCAATCCTCTTTCTTGAATTATTATTTTGATAGTACAGCTCATCACTGCCGTGATTTGAGCAACCTATCTTTGGTTTGGAAACCTTGTTTTCATGCACAAAACGATTATTTGTCGTTTCTGAGCGATCCAAAGTTATATTTTTAAACACACCCCCTTGTGGGAGTGGAGTATTCACAGGTCCTAGACGATCATGAACCGATATTCTTTTGTCTTGGACTGGAGTAATTCTGACAGGAGGGTGTTTACGAACCCCTGCATAAGAAACCACCAAGGGTTTGTTTACTGTGCTCGGAATTTCTTTCATTGGGGCTTTGCCTCGATCGTCAGCCAAAGGACCGAGGCGATCCGCCATAGTAATCTTGAATTTGGATAAATCTGGGCTAACCCAGGGTTTCGTTGGTGATGAAGCAGACGCTGTTGTAACAGAAGGACTAGGAATAGGTGTCGATGGAACTGTAGCCTTGCGACGAGCATCATGACCAGTTGAAGTGCCGCGACAATCCAAACTGTCGCGGTTGAATGAGTTGCCGCGGCAGTTTGTGCTGCCGCGGTTGAATGAGTTGCCGCGGCGGTTTGTACTGCCGCGGTTGAAGACTGCATCGTTTTGTGATTTTTGGGTACTTTCGGTTTTGGGGACCCAAATCTTACAGCTTTTTGGTGTTCTTTCACACACCATTTCCTTCTTGTTCTTCTGATCTTGTTGACGAAGTGCACGGGCACGAGCGGCTTTTACTTTACGCCGTTGAATCCGTTCTTTCAGGGTTGAACGAGCCCTTTTGACTAGGGTCCATTCTTCCTTTGTAAGTTTTACAGAAACATGGTCATCTTGCCTTTGAGACAATTGAACCACCTTTCGATTCCTTGACTTTAGGTCCGTATAGTAGTGGACCCCGTCAGTTTGTTGCATGGCTTTAGCCAGTTGTCGAGCACGTCGTTGGTGCTGTCTTTGACGAGCTCTCTTCGTCAACACCGGAGAACTATCCATCAATGACTCCTTAATGGGAGCGGAGTCTTTCGGAGCAGAGATGTCACGGGTAACTTCATCAAGAGCAACAGGGTAAGAATCTTCATCCGCGACCTTTGTAGAGACCGTGGACTTGCAAATTTTCTTAGGAGAAGAAATCTTCCTGCACCTGCGGGATGAGGAGGATTTTGAGGATGAGGATGACAAGTATTCCTCGAATTTGGCTTGATCGAATTCATATTCGATCTCTTCAGTGACGATAATCTTTATCGGTTGCGACACGGCGGCCTCGGCAGCGAGGTCGCTGGCTCCCACTGTGGTCGCCAGTTTGTTTCCGACAAAAATTGATTCCATTGCCATTTCTACTAACCTTCTTTTGATTACAAAGAAATTACAACAAAAATATAGAAAATTACAACTCTTGAAGAAAATAACACAGAAATTGTTTATCAACTCCTGTTTTATGGGACTTTGCCTGTGCCGGGAGTGCTTTGGCTCGTGGACCACCGATTCGAAGATCGTAAGGTTGTTTTGATATCCTTCCTTCGTTTATCGAAGTATGGATTTGAAGCGAGTATCTTATCGATGTAAGATATTCACTCTTCCAAAGATCAAGTCTGAGCAAGATCTCTAGGAATCACCGAATGATGCTTATCAAAGGGTGAAAATTCTCTCTTTCTTCCTCAAAATCTCCAAAAGCTCAAGTCTCTTTTGCTCCAATCTGCTCTCTCTCCTTTATTTCGTGTATAGGGGGGTATTTATAGGGGTAGAAGTGCACCACAGCGAATATGGGGTGAAATAACTACCCAAGTGTTTACTCTTTGGCCGCTGCAGTCTACACTGCCGCGGCTA
>BQKN01032977.1:0-11451 GCA_022839385.1 Asparagus kiusianus
TGTAACAGAATCATCAATGAAGAATAATACAATTTCCCACACGAACAATCTGGCGACCACAGTGGGAGCCACCAGCTTCGCTGCCGAAGCTGGAGTGTCGCAGCCGCGGATCTCGATCCCGGTGGTGGAGGAGGTCGAGTACGAATTCGACCAGCAGAAATACGAGGAGTACGTGTCCTCGTCCGGATCTGCCGCCTCCCCCAAGTCCAAGAAGTTCCAGAAGTTCTCCTCCAGGAGAAAAGTCCGTTGGTGTGATGAAGCTGAAGCCACCAACGACGACCTCACCCCGACCGACGCCGAAGCTGCGTTAGGTGAGGTCCTACCGACCTCAAAGAAGGTCAAATCCGCCATTGAAGGCGTGGTGACTCTCTCCAAGAGAGCCCGCCAGAGGCAACGTCAACGCCTCGCGAAGCAATTCGCCAAGGCCATGGAGTCCGTTGACGGGGTCCGCTATCATGCGGATCTGAAGAACAAACGAGGCAAACAGCCTCAACAGCAAATGCAGGGTGGTTCCTCCAAACCATCGACAATGGAGTGGGTCCGTGTCAAACGGAATCGCTCAACTCTGGAGGAGCGCATCCGCAAGCGCCGCGCGTTGTCCGCGCAAGCACGGGCCAAAGCTGAAGAAGCCCGTCGCAAGCTGCAGAAGGAGGTGGTCAAAAAGCCGCCACCTACTCGCAAGATTTGGAGGCCAAAGTCTGAAGCGGTTCAGGCTAAGGAGCAAAACCCGCAGCCTCCAAAAGTTCGGACGCCGGCAAGTCAATCCAAACAGCCGGTGATTGCCGCAACTACCCTGGGAGATCCCGCGGGACCATCCCAGAAGAAAAGATCAGTTTTGGAGCGCCTTGGTCCACTTCCAAAGGAACGAGGTAAAGCTCCAATTCAGGAACGCTTGGGGCCAGTGAAGAAGTCCCAACCAATACAGCATGCTGGGGGTCGCCGCAACCCTCAACACTTGGAGCAAACCGCGGCACCCAAGCGCACAACTCTGCGCATAGAAGTGCAAGATTCCGCTGAAGATTCACGTCCACGAAGACGCGTTTCGAGGCGTATAACTCTCGAGAGCCCGAAAAAGACAATTATTCCTCAGAAGGAAACGTTGTCATCTGATGACGACAACGTTATACCTGAGAGGTCGTGCCAACACACGATAGCTTGCTCTGACCTCCAAACAGATGAGCTGTACTATCGTGCCGGGGGTACGAACAAATCTAGAAAGAGGAGCCCTCGAAGATTCGGGAATCAATGTCCTTGTTCAAATCTCATTCGAGCAGTACTGTCTGAATGCAACTGTGTAAAGACAGTCCCCGAAAGAGTTTCCGTGTTTGAGAGACTCAGCAATGAAGCGCCAAAGCCAAGGCCCAGGCGTTTCCGAAGAAAAAGAACGATGGTCAAGGACGGTGAACATTCAAGGGTCACCGCCAACATGACCAGCACAAGAACAGCGGCTCAGGATAACCCCGAGACGATTCCAGAAACATCCCGACCCAGGACTCGTTTACAATCTGGGGCTATCATTCGCGCAACGTATGGTAGAGTCCGAACAAGAGTACCTTCGGGAGATGAAGAATCAGATGCTGGCTCCGCAGTGACGTCTGATAATACAGTGTCCAGTGAGGGACAGCCCCGCGAGTCGCTCATGATAAGCGCGGAGCAGGTGGCCAAGATGCTTGAAGATGCCATGGCCAAACAACAAGAAACCTTTAGGTTCGAGATGCAAATGGCCATGCAGAATATGAGAGAGATACATGACCAACAACTTCATGCATTGAGGCACCAACAAGGCGAACCAAGTCAGCCCAACCAGAACAACCTGGAGGAGGAGGGCACAAATGAAGCTCGTAATGCTAATAACCCTCCCATCAATCCAGGGAGTGGTAATGATAATACCAGTGAAGACACAGGTGAAAGCTTAAAAATTAAGAATCTCGAGAACAAAATCAACACATTGATTTCTGCTCAAGAGACTAAAAAGACAGGCATCCCCTGTCCCTACCCAAGAGAATGGGAATCGATCCCATATCCGGCGAAGTTTAGTCTAATTAACTTCACGCCGTTTAATGGGATGGGTTCACCAACTCAGCATTTGATTTATTTCAAATCGCACTTGGGAGTCATCTCAGGTAATGAGCCTCTGATGGTACGGTCATTCGTTGGCACTCTTCGCGGAGCTGCCTTCGATTGGTATCGTCGCCTCAAGCCAGGAAGCATAAACAGCTGGGATGACATGGAGACGAAATTCCTCGCGAATTTCTTCGACGACGACACCGAAATCTCAATCGGGTCGTTGCTTGATGAAAAGCAGAAGGACGGAGAATTGGTCGAAGTCTTCGTCAAAAGGTTCCGGAATAAGGCGATGAATTGCCGGGACCCGATTAGCGAGGAGTTCATCCTCCAAACCTGCCACAACAACCTCTCACTGGACGTTTTGGAAGCAATGGGCACAGCTCCGTCCAAGACATGGAAGGACTTGAAGGTCCGAGGTGAGCAAGCTGAGCGGTTCCTTAGGAGAAAGAAGGCGGAGAGAGGCCAACCGGCTACAAATCCTCCAAAGCAGAACTTCAATCAGAAGGGAAAAGGTAAAGCTCAGGTTAATGCTGTTGATGCTAATCAAACCTTTCAATTGCAACCCCAGCAACAGCAGCAACAGCAGCAACGAGCTCCGCAGCAATCACAGCCACATTGGCAGCAGCGGTCTCAGAAGCAAAAGTCTTCGGAGCCGAGATTTCCTAAAGTCTACTCCTTCAAAGATGACGAAGTTCCCGGCATCTTCAAATATCTGTTGGAGAACAACAAAATCCAGCTGCCTGCAATTGTGGATCATGAAGGAGCCACCAAGGTGACAGACCCGAGGTACTGCGCGTATCACAGAGCGGTTCACCACCCTACGAAGTCCTGCTACCACCTCAAGGACAAGATCCAGGCCTTGATCGATGTAGGAGTCATAACTCCAAAACCGGCCAAGAATGTGGGAGCATATGCTGTGTCCATCAGTTTTGGATCGGTGCCTACAGATTGGTTTGAGCCTAAGCGCGTCACCAAAGTCGGGATGAAGACGGTGAACGACGATCCGCACGGACAGCGCCAAAAGGGACTCGTGCCACACACAGCTCCAAACGGTGAAATTCTCTGGGTGCACCCCGACCTAATTGGAGATGAACAATGGGCTGGATCGTCATCCAAGAAGAAGTCCAAAGGGAAAGGGAAGTCTTGTTATGGAGTCTCTGCTATCCCGGGTGAAGATGATGAAAGGATCACCGCTTTTCCACTATCCGACGAGGAATAGGAGGTCTTTGCGACCCGAAGTGGGAATCAGTACCACTTCAACTATCCGTCACATAATGAACAAGCAGCTAAGCTAGGGGTGACAAAACAGGGTCCAGCCAAGACTATCACAGAGATGGGGGTGATCCCAATTCCCAAACCGGCTGAAGATGTTCGACGACAGCCGGTTGACAAACAGAAGGAAAAGAGGCCCGAGGAGGTACAGAATCCGAAGCAGTCTCGTTTCAGTCGTCCGATTGGAAAAGACAAACCGGAGAGTTCAAAAAACCCTCGTGCCTTCGACATCATGGCTCAGCTAGCCAACATTCCAGCGCGGATAACATTGTACGAGCTGTTGCGGTTATCCAAGGAGACTAGAGAAGCCTTGCAGGAAGCCTTAGCAGATTCAGAAGCATTCCTCACCAGGGTCAAACCAGTTCCTGAAGAACTGGATATGCTAGCCCAACAGTGCAATGTGGCAGCTAAGAACATTCCCTGCATCACCTTCACCAAAGAGGATATGCAGACGAAGAATTCAAACCACGATCGGCCCCTGTACTTCGTCGGGTACATTGGCTCCAGCGAAGTCAACCGGATCCAAGTAGATCCGGGTTCCGCTGTGAGTATTATGCCACTTCGACTGATGCACAGCCTTGGCATTCCAGTCAGCAAGTTGGCGTCTACAGGCACAGTTATATACGGATTCAACACCAGCGGGTCAAGACCTTTGGGTAAAATCCGGATAAAGTGCCAAATGGGCGATTTAAAGACGGAGGTCACGTGCTACGTGATTGATGCAGAGACATCCTATAACTTACTATTGGGTCGGCCTTGGATCCATAGTAACGTTATAGTCCCCTCCACTCTACATCAGTGTTTGAAATACGTCGACACTGATGGAAGAGTTAGGACGGTGGTCGCGGATAAGCAACCATTCAAAGGGTACGAGAATTATTTCACAGATTCTCTCCTTTATGGTAATGAATCCGACACGGAACCATCGGTCCAAGGCACGGACAGCGGAGAAGAAGCTGATTCCGAAGCCGGATTCGATTACAATGGTGGTTTTGTTTTTAATGACATTGTACCCTTTGTAATCAATCTCGACGACGAACAGTCGTCAGATGGCGGTTGTAACTGGCAACTTGCCGAACCTAAAATAAATAATGGTTTAGAGTACTCCTTGTCTTTTGATGATGTGATAAAGGGATTGTACGATAATCTCGAATTGTGTATGCCGCTCCGATCGTCGTATGTAACGAAGAGGCGTCTCCAGCACTCTTTCGGAACAACTCAAATTATTCCCGCCAAAATAGGGGGACAAAAAGAAGTGATTTTCGGTAAAGGAGAAAATCTTCCGGTGCCAGATCATTTCCTAAGAGAGGATGAGGATGGTGACAAATCCGGTTTACATTTATCTAAGTACAGTCCAGAAGCGCGCAAGCTCATGGAAAGACAAGGATATGATTTCACACTCGGAGAAGGTCTATACTTCGATCGAGGTTCCCGTGTCCCAGTCAAAGCGGCATATGTCCCAAAGGGTAAACCGGAGGGCTATTATCGTCACAAGAGGGGCTTAGGCTACGTTTCGTCAGATGACGAATGTGGCTGGCAGATCATCGATCAAATTGCTAACAAGGCTAAGGATGGGTATTTGCCAGATTCTTCAGCTGAAGATTCCGACACAAGTTTGGGAGAAGTGTTCAAGGCCTTAATGTCGAACATGACTACGGTTGATCCATCTACAATGGAGGACGACGATCAAATGCAAACGTGGGAGGATCCATGGGTTCATCACCTGAACATGTAATATGGTGATAGGTTCGAACAGAGAGAGCCACCCACCGAAGACGAGGTAGTCCAAATCAATATGGGTGATGAAGACAATCCAAAGCCCATATTCATCAGTGGTAGTCTTCCATCAGATGAAAAGGAGGAATTAATTGCCTTGATCAGAGAATATATCGACGTCTTCGCCTGGAACTACGAAGACATGCCAGGGCTCGATCCCAATGTGGCAATGCACCGCCTCGACATCAAGCCGGATGCCAAACCTGTCAAGCAACAGCAAAGACGGTTTCGCCCGCAGATCATGGAAGCCATCGAGGCTGAAGTTAAAAAGTTGATCGACTCAGGATTTATTCGGGAAGAACAACATCCAGACTGGTTAGCCAACATCGTTCCAGTCATGAAGAAAAATGGCAAGATCAGGATTTGCATTGACTTCAGGAATCTGAACGAAGCATGTCCAAAAGATGATTTTCCTCTCCCAATCACGGACGTCATTATCGACAATACGTGCGGATTCGAAAGAATGTCCTTTATGGACGGCTTTTCGGGGTATAACCAAATCAAGATGCACCCGGATGACGAAAAGCATACGGCATTCAGAACGCCCCTCGGTATTTTCTGCTACACGGTGATGCCGTTCGGTCTGAAGAATGCAGGTGCCACATACCAACGAGCGATGACTAAAATTTTCCAGAAACACCTCAGGAAAACAGTTGAATGCTACGTTGATGATTTAATGGTAAAAAGCCGCAGCAAAGAAGATCACATCAAGGACTTGAGAACAATGTTTGATCTCATGCGGAGTCATCAATTGAAGATGAATCCCACAAAATCCTTCCTCGGAATGTCCAGCGGAAAATTCCTTGGATTCGTCGTTACCACCAAGGGTATACATATCGACCCAGACAAGGTAAAGGCGATAAATGAATTGCAACCCCCGAAGAACCTAAGGGAACTCAGAGGATTGCAAGGGCGTCTGGCGTATATCCGGAGATTCATTTCAAATCTTTCTGGGAAGTGCCAACCATTTTCGAAGCTAAACAAGAAAGGCGTATCGTTTATTTGGGACGATGCTTGCCAGAAGGTATTCGAAGATATCAAGGCATATCTAATGAATCCACCTGTTCTTGTTGCACCAAAATCAGGTAAACCGTTCTTGATTTATATCAAGGCGATGAACCATTCGATAAGTGCTTTATTAGCACAAGACGATGATAATGGTCATGAACAGGCAGTCTATTATCTAAGTCGGACCTTGATAGGCGCCGAGTCTCGATACCCGATGATCGAGAAAGAATGTCTTGCATTGGTGTTTGCGGTGCAGAAGATGCGACACTACTTAGTCGGCCAGATGATTTACGTCATCGCTAATGTTAATCCGGTACGGGTATTCATGACTCAACCAGGTTCAATGAATTGGCGGTTGGCAAAGTGGGCCCTTCTTTTGTCCCAGTATGATCTGCACTTCAAACAGCAGAAGTCGGTCAAAGGACAGGCGATCTGTGATCTTTTGGCGGCAAGCCCGACGACAGATACGGTTGAAGTATACGATGACTTGCCAGATGAAACCCACGAGGTTAATACCACGTCACACCAACAAGTATGGCAGTTATATTTTGATGGTGCCTCGAGAGCAGTCAATAAAGCAGTAACTCCGGGATGTCCTAAGGTCACTTCTGGAGTTGGGGTTGTCTTAGTTTCCCCGGGGAAGCACGTGATGCCTCGAGCTTATTCGCTGACGAGTCCATGCTCTAACAACGTAGCCGAGTATAACGCACTCCTCATAGGGCTTAGTTTCGCCAAAGAGCTGGGGGTCGAATATCTCGAAGCCTTTGGGGATTCTCAACTAATTGTCAACCAAGTTCGTGGGGAATATGAAGTCAGAAACCCAGATCTGATTCCATACCACCAAGAGGCCGTCAGAGTGGCAGATTCTTTTGAAGAATTCTACATTGAATACATCCCGCATCTTCAGAACGCTTATGCAGATGCACTGGCAGCACTAGCAGTATCACTCGCGCAACCGCCCGAAACTGAACTGCTAGTCACAGTAAGATCACACCAACTCTGCGTACCCATATACGATATGGATATTGAAGAGGAGGATGATAAAAACGAGAACGCTAAAGAGGTGAACTCAACCCAAATCGGGTCCGAGTCCCGAGATTGGCGCTTTCCCATTATTGATTACGTCCAATACGGCATTTTACCAGAGGACGCAAAAGAAAAAGAATCTATCCGCCGAAGAGCACCACGGTTCTTTTACAATACCGAGACCCGTACGCTATATCGCCGGGGGTACGATGACTTGCTTCTCCGATGCCTTTCGAATGAAGAAGCAAAAGAAGTTCTTAAGGAAGCACATGAAGGAGAATGCGGTGCGCATCAGCCTGGTCCCAAGCTGTATGATCGAGTCAGAAGAATGGGATATTTCTGGCCAACAATGGTTCGTGACGCGGTTGAGTACGCTCGAGAATGTCACGCTTGTCAAGTACATGCAAACTATATGCACCAACCACCGGAGCGGTTACACACGTCAACCACGTCCTGGCCATTCGAGACATGGGGTATGGACATTGTCGGTCCTATCTTCCCTCCTTCAGTAAAAGGTGATCGATTCATCCTCGCTATCACCGACTACTTTTCAAAGTGGGCTGAAGCCATTCCGCTTAAAGAAGTAAAGACGAACAACGTCATCAACTTCATCAAGCATCACGTCATATACCGACATGGCGTGCCGAGGCGGATCATTCATGACAACGGACCGCAATTCATAAGCAACGCCTTCATCCGGTTCTGTGACAAGTTCAAGATCCAAGATGTTTCGTCAACACCTTATTACCCTGCCGCTAACGGATTAGCTGAGGCTTTCAACAAGACGATCATTAAGATCTTATCAAAACTTGTAAAAACCAACAAACGGGATTGGGACGATAAACTCGGCGAAGCGCTCTGGGCTTATCGTACTACCATACGCACACCTACGGGAGCTACTCCATATTCGTTGGTCTACGGATGCGAAGCTGTGCTACCGTTGGAAATTCAAATTCCCTCCCTTCGGATTGCTCTCGCAACAGAGATGACAGCCGAAGAGCAACATCAGAAGCGTCTCGAGGAACTCGAAAGGCTTGACGAAAAGCGCTTGGAAGCTCAACAACACATCGAGTTCTACCAGGCTAGGATATCCAGGGCTTTTGACAAAAGGGTTCGCCAAAGAAGCTTCAAAGAAGGAGACTTGGTCCTCGCTGCGCGCCGACCGATAATCCTCACCTCTAAGAAGAAAGGTAAATTCGAACCTAAGTGGGAAGGACCGTTTGTAATAGACACAGTCTATTCAAACGGTGCTTATCGCTTAATTTCTTTAGAGGGTAACAGGCAATTAATGCCAATAAATAGGAAGTTTTTGAAAAAGTACTATCCCTAGTACGTTCAGGACAACTCATTTATCGGGAAGTTCCTCGAAGAATATTACACTTAATATTCTAGAGGATAACCCAATTTTATTTTTACCACCAAAATCCCTCGCTGATCAATTTCAATTGACAGTGAGTCCACCAAAAAGGTTCACTCTCAGTTCGGAGTCTCCTTTCGATGAACGAAAGAACCCCATTTCTTTTCTCTTGGGTTCAACCTTCTTATGGTTGTAACTCAAGTTGAAATTCCTCTTCGATAAACGAAGAACTCATCTTTCGATCTGATAACCAATCCTATAAAAGGAAAGTTTGTCAGTATCTTCCAGATTCTCGGAGTGGAGATCCCACTTCTAGTTTCCTTCTTGCACTGGAAATAGAATATAAAATTCTTCCTTTCCAGAATCAAGGAATAGAATATAAAATTCTTCCTTCCTTGTTCGGGGAACAGAATATAAAATTCTTCCTTCCCCACACCAACTCCTTTTCCAAAGTTTACCAATTTAGGATTCATCCTAGGTATTTTATCCCGAAACCTAAGCAGGGATAAGTCTGCGCCTAACACGCGCTGCCGGTTTAGTCTTTCTCCGAAGAAAAAAACACTAGAGTTCGATTCTGGGGTATTTTATCCTGAAACCTAAGTAAGGATAAGTCCGCGCCTAACACGCGCGGCCGATTAGTTCTTAACCGTTAAAAAAGAACACCCGTCCGCATATTCAACATTGTGGTAGGTTGTTATTAATAACACCGAAATCCATGCCTCACACGCATGGGGAATTTCATCCTGAATCCTAAGAAAGGATATGTCGATGCCTAACACGCATCGCCGGTTTGATCTTTACCCATAGAAAAAGATACCAGAGTCTGACTCTGGGGACCTTTATCCCGAAGCCTAAGTAGGGATAAGCCAACGTCTAACACACGTTGCTGGGTAGCCTATTCCCATGACAATGGCAAAGTCTACATATTCAAAGTTGTAGCACAAAGTCTAAGGGAGTTCATTCCTTTAGCACAACGTCACATGCGGAACGGATTAAAACAATCCGCACGTAAGCCCGACTCAAACGGTAGTCGGTTAAAGCACATCAAATCCGTTGAAGGCTGAGGATTTGCCAAAAATCCTAAGTCAACGTCTCACACACGTTGCTGTTTAGTCTTTTCACAGGAGAAAGACGAAGTCTACGTATTCAATATCGTAGCACTAAAAGAGTTAACTCTTTTAGCTTAACGTAACGTGTGGAACGGATTTAGACAATCTGCACGCTAGCCCGACTCAAACGGTAGTCGGTAAAGGCTAATCAAATCCGTTAGAGGCTGGGGGTTGGCCAAAAATCCTAAAACCAACACCTAACACGTGTCGTCGGGTAGCCTATTCCCGTAATAATGGCGAAGTCTATGTATTCGACATCATAGCACGAAGTCTCAGAGAATTCAATCTCTGAGCGCAACGTTACATGCGAGCGGATTTAAACAAATCGCATGCTAGCCCGACTCAAACGGTAGTCGGTAAAGGCATATCAAACCCGTTGATGGCTGAGGGTTTGCCAAAAATCCTATGAGTATTGTGGTCAATCATTTCAAACGGAATGACGAATCATAATAAAGATAAAAAGGAGATTCACTAAAAGAGTCAAAAGTCAAAGTACACAGCAGATAAAATCAAACATCAAGCCCGTGGCTAAAAATCTGCTGACTGAACTTAGACAGCTTATCATCATAAGCTTGAATAAGCTCAGCCCTAATCGACTCCTCAGTGGCGGCCGAAGTCTTCGCAGCAGTCTCTTCTGTCTCGGATAGCTTCTGCTTCAAAGACTTCAACTCATCGGATAAAGCCGTACAGGTCTGCTGGTCCTGTGCTTCTGTCATCTGAAGAATGCCAAAAGTCTCCTCTTCTTCGCGGAGTTCTTTTCTAAGCTGATCTATCTTGGTCCCACAAGAAGTAATAGAAGAGCGGAGCTCGGCAAGTGAAGATAATCTGGTAGCAAGGCCGGCCTCAACCCGGGCTACTCGGTCTCGCTGCACCTGAACCTCAAGACTAGCAAGAAGCTGAGTCTCGCGCAGTGACTGTAAATGGGTCTCCAGCTCAGCAGCAATGAAGGAAGAGGCTCCGGTATCTCGAAGCTCACGAAACATCTGAAGCTCATGCTCTAGGCAATCGATATCGTCAACTATGGCCTTCGCCAAATCTGGGTATCCTGCTTCCCTTATCAAGTTGATTCTGGAATTAAGTAGAGGTTTAAACTGGTGAAGTGAAAGTCCATCGTGAAAGAGCTTGCCGATCATAGCATTCACAAAGGAGAAGAAGGAACGAACGTCTATGCAGATGACGACCTTGTCAGGATCGTCGTCAGATAACAACTCCTCACTAAGACATGAAGACGAGAAGAACGCCCTACACAAAAAAGGGAGAATTCCGTCAAAAGTCTTAATAAAAAAAAAGGGAATAACACTCTTCAATGAGTTAACTTATACCTTCTTCCCCTTGATCCGCTGGGGGTAGTGGAGGTGTAACGGCTGCAGATGTATCAACTGGCGGAGTTGGTCTCACAGCTGGCTCGACAGGGTCTTTCTCAACAAAAGCTCCTGCCAGATCCAAAACGGAATTCGCAGAGGCGTTACATTATAGTTGCATTAGTCAAAATTGGCTAGTCCTATAATTAACTCAGAAAGAAGCACATACCTTCAAAGGAACCATCCTCAGGGTTTTCAGCGAAGGCGGGCTCAGAAAACATGTCTCCAGGTAGCTGATCCTCAATCTGAGGTGAGCTATATATGTAGCGCATCATAGGAGTGTCCGCAAACAAGCTTCCCTCGTCGAAGTCATCGATCGAGAACTCTGACAGAAGAGCATATAAGTGCCAAAAAGAAGTGAAGAGACTACAATTAATGGAAGTAAGTTACCTTTCACGGGTACATTAGCCTCTTCATTTCCAAGATTCATCTCTTGCAAATTATCTGAAGGAGCAAGAGGTAGAGGACAGTTAGA
>BQKN01032992.1:0-10774 GCA_022839385.1 Asparagus kiusianus
ATTAGATTAGCATAAGACCCTAATCACCCCCCCTCTAGGGTCTAACAACCAAAACTCCAGATCTCAAAAATGAGGCCTAAGACTTGTATTTATAGGCTTGAGGGGTTGCGGAGCGGTTAAAACCACCTAAAGGGCCCAAATCCGCGTTGGAGACACCCTAGGGCGTCCTAACTTGGTGCGGACACCCCTGGGGTGTCTCAACTTGGTGCGGACACCCCTGGGGTGTCTCCCAAAATCCGGAACACCCCTGGGGTGTCTCACAAAACCTGAGACACCCCTGGGGTGTCTCGAAAAATCCGAGACACCCCTGGGGTGTCTCGGAAATTCCGAGACACCTTTGGGGTGTCTCAGAAATTCCAAGAAACCTTTGGGGTGTCTTGGAAAATCTGAGACACTCCGTTGAGGTGCATTCGTCCGCTTCCGCTATAAGTTCTTCGTCCGAACTCGGATTTGAGTGATTCCAAATACGCTGGAAGTCAGACGAAGAGCTCTATCAGCTCCAATGGTTGGATTATCTGTAGAATGAACGAGACACGAAGGGCGTTGTTCCTTTTGTAAACACCGCGCGGCTCCCGATTAGCCTGTGCCTTCGTTATTCCGAAATTCTATCAGCTCACGTAGTTCGTCGATTCACTTCAAGCGCTTACCGATGTCAATCGAACTCTTGTGAACCAGATAGTGACGTTCATTGTCATTCTTTAACACTGAGCTGTTCGTGGAGACCTATAGGCAATTTTCGATGCCTACACTTTACTTGCTAAGTGAATTTGGAAGATCATTGACAAGGACTCATATATCAGTAAAGTGATTATGTCGATATACTTTGTTAATGGCTCTAATCCTATTTCTTATCCCTCTAGATTCTCGGCATCTAAACTAATTAAGGATTTTTTTCTCTATTCATGAACCTTTTTTCCAATTGGTTCGGTGGAAGCTTAGAGATAGCAAACTTTGCAGATTTTG
Source organism: Asparagus kiusianus (assembly GCA_022839385.1). Taxonomy (NCBI): domain Eukaryota; kingdom Viridiplantae; phylum Streptophyta; class Magnoliopsida; order Asparagales; family Asparagaceae; genus Asparagus; species Asparagus kiusianus. The sequence goes on from BQKN01032992.1 coordinate 964, forward strand.
GAAGGACAAATGGTTAGGGGATAACTCCCTTTGCAGTCTCTTCCCCAGTGTGTATCAGTTAGCTTTTGCTAACTCCCCTTCTACTTTTTCCCAAGGTGCTTTTATAAATAACTCCTGGAAGTGGCACCCCATTATTAGAAGAGGCATATCCACTGAAGATAGAAACTGTATTAAAGAGCTTTATTGTAAACTAGAGTCCTCCATCCCTCCTGTAGTATCCATCAGAGATAGCTTACAATGGCCCCATCACCCTTCAGGCAAGTTCTTAGTTAAGTCCTTCTATAATATTCTCAACTCCGGAGGTATTTCTTTTCACCTTTTTAACTTCATCTGGAAATCTCCTATTCCTCTCAAGGTTAAGATTTTTTTCTGGTCTTTGAGCTACCACAAACTCAATACTAAGGATGTTTTATTCAAGAAAGGATGGACTGGAGACCCTGTTTGCCCTTTGTGTAGTTCTGAACAAGAATCACATGACCACCTCTTCAACTCTTGCTAGTTCACTAGATCCGTTTGGGATCTCCTCCTTCCTAATGTCCAGTCAGACAACTGGCCGTAGGGAATTGGTCCTCTCATCTCTGCTCACCGTGACTTCATTAGTAACACAAGTATCTACTCTATTTGGAAGGTCATCCTCCCTTGCTGTTGCTGGTGGATTTAGATTAGCAGGAACAATATTATTTTCAATCAGTCTTTTATTCCTACTCATATTATAGCTGCTAATGTTGCTCAATACACCCTGTTATGGACAGATGCTTACAGTAGCAGGAAAGGTTTCCTCTATGCACAGAGCTGCCATTGAGCTAGATTTTAAGAGGTTCGTTAAACTTGGAACTGTTGATGAAGTGGGGAACAATCTTTCTGTTTGATCTGGTCTCGGAAATTTTGCAGCTTCTCTTTTGCTCTTTTGGAACTGATTTTGTAACAAACTTATGATGACTCTTCTATCTAGCCAGCCCTCTCTTCTGTCTGGCTAGTCCTTGGTGTTTTCTACTTTTCTTTTTTATTTTATGGTTTTCAGGTCCTCTTTCATATGGATGGGTGGAAACAGGGCAGATTTAGTCTGGTTGATGACGACAAGGTCCGCTCCCAACCGATCAAATCTTCTTTTGGTTCTACGCTATCCCTATTTTTGTAATGGTTATTAATATTTTCTCGTTTTTCAGTTATATATACATGAACAGAGCTTCTTGTTCTGTTTTTTACCTCAAAAAAACAAAAAGAAAAGAAAAAGAAAAAAAAGAAATCCACCTAAAATAAAGAAACAAATGAAAGCTACAACATTAATTCTCACTAAATTACAGAAGTAGCCATCGATGAACTTACTCCGGTCAACTCCTCCCAAAACCATTCACAACATTTCTTGTCACGTGAGGCTGCGTTGAACAAAGCTAAATTTTAAAGGAAGTTGATGGGACATCATTATATATAATAATTAGTTTCGGACCTGTACAATGTACGGATTTATTGAGTTCATAAAATTTTAAAACAGATAAATGTCAAAGTCCTTCAAAATTTTAAGTTCTAAAAAGAAAATAAAATCACAATTATTTATAACTTTCAACAAACCAAAATAATTTAGAATCGAAGAAATATCCGTTGTACATTACCCAAGAGTCATATGTTTCAGTAGTTCACCGTTCAACTGGAAAACATATACTTCTATACTAGTTTCAGACCCGTGCTATGCGCTGGTTTGTTCAGTATTGAGCTTCTACAATTTTGAAAATAGACAAATATCAAATTTGTTAAAACTTTATTTTTCCAAAGAAAATTCATAATTGTTGATTATCCATTGAAAAATACAAATATAAATATTCGTTAAAAAGGTAATTTTTAAAAAAGATCGACAATCTTCCTACCCTTCACGTGACTGATAAATTTAACTCCTAGAAAGAAAATTTGATTTTTATCTTAATGAAATTTCTTTAGTGTAACCATCTGTGCTTAAATAATAGTTCAAACGTTAAGTATATCAATGCTTAATAAGATCAGAGTTAAACAAAAAGTTAATCTATAGCTACTAATGCCATTGACTTTAAGTTGTAAACCAATTATTAAAAGAGTTTCAATTATAAATTCCAATTCGACAATTCGTAATGAAACATAGCACGTCATTTTTGGTCGAGCAAAATTAGTTTGTTCAGATTTTGGGATACCTTAGCAATAATTTTAACATTGACCTATATAGCATATTCAGCTGGTAAGTCCTCACTAACAGTTTCTCCGATGTGCTTTTAATGCTGTAACAATACAAAGCTCAATAAACTGATTTCATATAGCATTAATGAAAAAGGAAAATAAAAAAAATTAAAGTCAGCTGTAGTTGCAAAATCCCGCTTTGTTGAAACTCAAAAATTAGACGACGATCCAAAATAGCAACGTCCTGTACGGTATGACGGCTCAGACTTAGCCAACATATCCACAATATAGCAACAAACTCTTAAAGTTCTCTCTCATGGATCTAAATTCACAAAGTATGATTGAATTACAAAAAAACCCCTCTTTAAAAAGAATAGCCTAGAGCATTTAATAGTGCATGGAGATCAAGCTTTCTTTAGCAATGTGCCAAGTTTTATATCAATATTCAGGCAAGCTGCGACATATAGAAAACCAACTTAATTATATATGTTGGAAAATATAGATGTGATTGCTAGCCTATAGCGTGCAATTGTGCAAACACTACCCTAGAAAAATAGATGCACGCCCTCGTATAGGATTTAATGACAGTTTATTTCCCAACGATCAAAGCCCCTTGAAAACCAACACTTGAGGATGGGGTGACTCTTCAGACCTCTTTCTCAAATAATTATTGTCCATAGAATAAAGTAAATATGATTTATAAAATTGTATCATATACTTAATAATTTGAGGGGGAGAGAGAAAGCTATAGAGCAAACGTAGAATTTATCTCTCATGTTTATTCTTTCTCTAGAGTGCAAAACTGACCCGCTTTCTTATGTAATTCTCTGCCATTTCTACCAATGATTCAAACGTTTTTTTTTTTTTTCCATTTGAGATATATCCCAAAAGAATGCAGAGAATTTCCTTTTAAATGTTAAAAGGTTGAATTTCAAATAACTTTATTTGTATCCTTTTACTTATCTTATCCTTTTTTTTAACTCAATTAGTTGTAGCAAATTTCCTTTAAAGGAGATTTGCTACAATTAATTGAGTTAAAAAAAAGGATAAGATAAGTAAAATGATACAAATAAAGTTATTTGAAATTCAACCTTTTAACATTTAAATCATAAAAAATCCAACAGTCCCCACCCCCTAAGGCTTGAGTTTCCGGGATAAAGAAGTATATCAATATAATATAGAGAAAATGAAGTGAAAGGAGGTTGAGCAACCTGATACTATGGATTCAGGGTAGGTAACTTTCGGCTTTGCACTTTCTCTTAGTGATATTTACCATAACCTAATGGACATAATGGACTAGGTCTTGAATTAGGACCTGATAATGCATAAAAACATGCATGTGTAAAGTTACAAGAGAATGTTTGCTTTGGGAACAATTTTCTTTGTTGCTTCCATTAAATCGTTTAAAAGAAACAAAAGAATAAGCTTTACTCAAGTAACTCTTTTCTTTACAAAGAAAATAAAATCGTGCTCTCTAGTAACACACACAGAAACTCTTACGTAGTAGCCTTTGCTTGCGTGAGATTCTTTGCCTGTGCCGGGGATGCGTTATCCGTGGACCACCGAGCAACATTTCCAAGTCGGATACGAAGAAGGCTTGAAGTTAATATTTCGATGGGGAAACAAGAACAGAAGTAAGTGTCTTAGCAAGGTAAAACAAGTACTCTTCTCAAGAACAAGTCTAAGGTTGAACTCAAGGAAACACCAAAAGACTCTTAAGAATGCTCATGAATGGATGAGAATCTCTCTCTCTTGCTCTCAAAGTTCGCCAAATGCCAGTCTCTCCCTTCTTGGTCCCTTGCACAAGGGTGTAGGTGGGTATTTATAGCAATTGGGAGTCATAAACATCGAGTAGGAGACAAAATACTTGGTGGTCACTGTCTTATGTGGGCGAGACAATGTTCACTGTCTCGGCCAAAGTAGACAGTGCCAGGTGGTTTTGTAACCGCTCCCCACTACCTTAAAGTGCGTTAAATGCCATACTTTTCATGGGTAGTGGTCGTATTTTCAGGGTGAAACCACCCATTAACGTTAATGCACGTCCCCAAGTAGTTATGGAGCCAAGTTGACCCCACAAAAGCCCGTAAAAATGCATTGAAAACTTAGGAAGCTATCCACTAGTACAAAACAGGGCAGCCCAAACGGTTATTAGAACTGTTTGGGCAAATCAAGATAGCCCAAACGGTTCAAACCGTTTGGGATAATAATTCCAAATGGTTTAACCCGTTTGGAAGTTTAGAAAAACCCATACAGAACACCCAAACGGATTGAACCATTTGGGATATTTTATACCAAACAAATAAACCCGTTTGGGAGTTTACCCGTATACCACAAAATAAAATTTTATTTCCCCCATATATTTCCCCGTTCTCCCTCTGAACCCGCTATAATTCCCTAAAAATTTTCGCTATAAACCGCCGCTCCCCCCAAATTAGCCCCCCAGTGCGATATTTCCCCTAATTTTTCGATGTCTGACGGTGGCCTCTAGCTTCGCCACCGCTCCTCCGCCTCCGCCACGTCATCTACCACTCCTCCGCCTCCGCTTCGTCCTCCACCGCTCCTCCGCCTTGTCCTCCACATCTCTCCGCCTTCTCCTCCACCGCTCCTCCGCCTCCTCCTCCACTGCTCCTCGCCTCCTCCACTGCTCCTCCGCCTCCTCCTCAACCGCTCCTCGCCTCCTCCACCGCTACTCCGGCTCCTCCTCAATCGCCTCTCGATTCCACCACATCCTCCTCCACCGCCTCATCCTCAGGACCCGACGTCGTCTTCTCTTCATTAGGCATCCTCTTTCTCTAGCAAAATTATTTAAGGTAATTTCTGAGAGTTTTATTATTTTTAGGAAATATTGAGTTTTTCTGCTATTATCTTGTATTTTCTAAAATTTATGGTTATTCATGATTACATTTATGTTCTTCCTTCAACTTCCCTAGCATTTCGGTTTATTTGCATGCACTCTATTATTTTTCTTGGTTTTCTGTAGATATACAGTGATAGATATAAGAACTTTCCATCATATTGGCAGGTATATAAATAGTTTAACACTTACTTCTAATAATTATGGAAAAATATTGACAGTTATATAAATAGCTTAACACTTTTAATAATTATGGAGTTTTAAGATGATAAAAGAGCTTACATAAATAGCTCATGCTTTTGCCTATAAGAAGAAATATTGATAGTTATATAAATAGATTAACACTTACATAAATAGCTTAACACTTTTAATAAATATTGACAGTTATATAAATAGCTCATGCTTTTGTCTATAAGAAGAAAGATAATGGTGCATTGTAATGCCAACTTTCTGTTGTTGTGCTTGCATAATATTTTCTGAAAAGAAAAAAAATATTCAAGTGGCATAAAAAGAATATTTGTTTGCTGTGTGTTTGAAATGCCTAGTTGAATCTGCAAACAAAATTAACGTGGGACTTGAAGCGCCTCAAAGACGAAAAACTTACACTTCATTAAACTTTTTGGCTTTTAATTGTAACCCTATATTCGAAGCAAAGTCATGATCATGCTTAGCTTATTCCCTAAATTCATGTTTTTAGAAGTTATCACTGACAATTTGTTTTATTTAGGTTTTCATGGCCTGTAACTACATTAGAGATAAGGATTGGATGTACGTAGGTCGTGCAGAACGCATGCAATCTATTTTCGTTAATGGAGTTAGTGCTTTCATTGACTTTGTACGTAGACACAATATGGTCCGATATGAGAGACTCATTTGTCCATGTAATAGATGCGCGAATAGGTTGCATCGATTGGAGGAAGAAGTAGAACTTCACATTGTGAAGAATAGTTTTGTTAGCGATTACAAAAATTAGGTATACCATGGACAAATTGAAGGTCTCAGTGATGCAGATGAAGAAGAACAAGAAGAAGATAACTTATTTCTTGATGAGGAAATGGAGGAAATGGTTGAGGTAGCTCTAGGTAACACTAACACTGCTGAAGATCCTCCTTTCGGAGGACATCGTGAAGACAATTATGACAAATATATGAATGATGCTAGGAGGCCAATTTATGAGAATGCAAAACACTCCATGCTGTCATGGTTTGTCCATCTATTCCAGATTAAATGTCTAAATAAATAGAGCAACAAGTCATTTAAGATGCTCCTCAAGTTTCGTAAAGATTCTCTACCTCCGAGGAATCATGTGCCTGATAGCTGGTATGAAGCTCAAAAGATAATGTCTAATCTGGGTCTAAAGTGTGAGATGATACATGCATGTCCCAATGATTGTATAATTTACTGGAAAGAAAATTCAGATAAGACGGAATGTCCTACTTGCGGAGAGGCTAGATATAAGAAGAAAGTTCATGGTCAAAAGAAGAATATACCTATCAAGATAGTACGATACTTTCCCATTACACAGAGGCTACAGAGGCTATTCAAGTGTAAGAAGACAGCGGTGGCGATGACTTGACATCACCGTGCACGTCCAAGTGAAAATGGACGAATGAGTCATCCTAGAGATACGCCTGCATGGAAGGATTTTGATAGTAGGCACCCAACATTTAGTCAGGAACCTCGCAATATCAGACTGGGATTAGCTAGTGATGGCTTTTGTCCCTTTAGCTTTAAAGAAAATCCCCATAGCACATGGCCCGCTGTGATGATGGTTTATAACCTCTCAGCGTGGTTGGCTATGGACCAATCATATTTTATGATGCCTCTTCTTATTGATGGTCCAAAGTCACCAGGAAATAATATTGACGTTTATCTTCGACCTCTTATCGAAGAGTTAAGGTCTTTATTCATCGATGGTGCGGAGACATACGATGCAGACACGAGGACAAACTTCACCATGCGTGCAGCCTTAATGTGGACAATCAACGATTTTCCTGCATACAGAATGCTATATGGTTGGTCTGTACATGGTTACACTGCATGTCCTTACTCTCATCTCCAGACAACATCGAGAAGACTACCCTTTAGCAATAAGACTTGTTATTGCGGCCATCGGCGCATGTTGGATGAAAATCATCCGTACAGAGATGACATCATCCACTTTGATGGTACTAAAGAGAATCGTTCACGTCCAAACCCATTATTTGGAGAGGATATACTTGCTCAGTGGAATGATAAAAACAACGTGACTTTCAGAAAAGTTAAGGGAAGGCAAGAAACACCACAGGGATGGAACAAGAAAAGTATCTTCTTCGAACTACCCTACTGGAAGACAAATAAAGTGCGACACAATCTAGACGTCATGCACATTGAGAAGGGAGTATCTGAGCACATACTTAACTTATTTCTCTGTAAAGATGGAAAATCAAAAGATAACCTCAAAGCTCGAAGGGATCTCCAGGCGTGGAACATTAGAAAAGAGTTACATCCTATACCGAAGGTAGGGAATCCAGACCAATTTGTACTCCCTAATGCCGTGTATCACATGTCACCAGATGAGAAGAAAAAGTTTCTTCAGGTGTTACATGAGTTGAAGGTTCCTACAGGGTTTTCAGGATCATTTAGTAAGAAGATAAAAATTGTTAAAGGCAAGATCGAAGGGTTGAAGAGTCATGATCACCATATTATTATAGAGAATCTTCCTCCACTCTCTCTCAGGACTTCCCTTCCTAAATTAGTCGGTTTAGTGATCAACGATCTTTGTGGATTCTTTCGGGAGTTGTGCGCTAAAAACATTGAGGATGATAAGTTGAAGAAGCTAGAGGCTGAAATTCCCTTATTTTGTGCAAGCTTGAGCGAATTTTTCGACCATCATTCTTTGATATCATTGTACACCTGACTGTTCATCTTGTAACCGAGGCTAGGCTTGCCGAACCGGTACAATATCGATGGATGTATCCTATCGAAAGGTACCTTTAGTTTTACCGTTAACGTAATCGATATATTTTTATTTTACATCTTGGATGTGATGATTTAGTGTCAAGCTTTTGTAGGTACCTTCTCACTCTGAAAAATTATATTCGCAATAGAAATCGGCCAGAGGGTTCTATTATTGAAGGTTATCTGCTAGAGGAAGTAACCACTTTTTGTTCCCATTATCTGGATGAAGACTTTGAGACAAAACTCAACAGACCTCTTGTGATTCATGACGGACCATCAAAAAAGCCGGACTACAATAGAATGACTCTCGCATTTATCAACAAGATTCATCGCTTTATCCTTCTCAATATCGAATGCCTTGGTGAAGTTAGAGAGTACGTCTATTTTGCATAATTATATATGTTTATATGACATAATATACTTCTCACATTAACTACTAATTTTGACATTAGAATACACATGGATGAAATACGTGCAATGCATAGTAATTGGAATGAGGCACGCGTTGAAACACATCATCAGGACAATTTTTACAATTGGTTTAAACATTATGTAAGATTTCTATTATCTTAATTTTGGACTCATTCATTCAATCTAATCTAACATCTTTATGTAATTGTCGTATTGACCTTTTTGTCAGAGCCGATTACCAAGTGTAGAATCAATATTAGATAAGGAACTTGGATATTTGGCTACACTTCCAGATGCTGAAGTTAAATACTATAAAGGATTCGGTGTTGGCGGTTACAAGTTTGAAATCAAGTCTATAGAAGAATCTCGAACCACTCAAAATAGTGGAATTGCAACCTTAGGCACTAATGACGAGATATACTATGTGTACCTTGATAACATACTTGGTATCAACTATCCTGGACGAGCAGGATGCATTTATGTCTTTCAATGTGTTTGGTATGATATGAAGACTGGAACTGGTAAGTGGAGAGACAATTACGGGACTTGGGTAGATGAATATGGATTGACGAGTGTAAACACCACACATTTTTCCTTTGAGGATAATCCATTTATATTTCTAGAACAAGCATTTCAAGTATACTACTCGAAGTGCTTGAGGCATTCGGGGTGGAGTGTTGTATGTCGATGGAGGCCCAGGGATACTTACGACGTTCCACAGTTCATAGATTCGGAGGTCGTAGAGATCAATGATGACGAATAATTTGAGCAGGGAGAGGTTGTATGTCAAGATAAATCTCCTGAATCTGATAAAATTTCATGGGTTAGGAATGATTTTAATTGTGAAATACTTGTAAATATTCCTACAATTTCTAGGGAATCTGAAGAACCTAACACTTCTGTAAAGCGAAAAAGGTAACCATTATAAAAATTCATGTTGTTTAAAATTATATCTTTAAATTTATATATATGTCTATTTCACATATATCTTATATGAATTGTACAATTATTTATAGGGCTTGACGAATATGTCTGGAGTTCCATCACGGAGCAAATCACGTAGACTTTTACAGCGCAGAGAATTGCATCGTCAGGTGAGAGAGCGTAGGAGAGAACTCGAATCTGCTCATGTTTCTACATCCATACCTAGCGTTAGGGAGTTTACTCCAGTTAGAGGTAACTATTTATTTTTCTTTTGATTCTGTTTTAACATGTCACCTAATCTTCATCCCTTATAAAAATCTAGTCAGTTGCAAAAAAGTTTTTTACTTGCACTCCATCTCTTACACAGATATAGATGCAAATCAAAATGCACCCACACAAGAAAATGATTTACAGACGACCCCTCATTCACACTCCATACCTTCTGGACAATCGTCAGGTAAGTATCTTTCTTCATTATCTTTTGTTGATTAATGTGTTTTTTGCTAAGAAATGCTTACATAATGCTTCTATCTCTTACAT
>BQKN01033045.1:0-10453 GCA_022839385.1 Asparagus kiusianus
TTTTTCGTATTTTGATTTTCATTGTAACCGGATCTTATAAAAAGACCGGATCTTTTGTAACCGATAAACTGTTATCAAGAGTGCAATGACATCAATGAAGAAAGACACAAATTTTCCCGCGAACAATGCGATTAAAGGCTCAACTTTCTTGTGAAGAAAACATTGTCAAAATCCTCAGCACCAAGAATGCAGATGGTCTTTTGGAGTATCACATGAAGGCTCAAGCCCTGGAACATGCCAAGAAGGAGGTAGCAGGCGCCATCCTGCCCAGTGAAGATGAATTACGGGCGAAGGCTGAGGCCATGGTGCGGGCAAATCATGAGGAGGAGTTAACTGAAGTCAAGACTCAACTTACCTCTTTTGATTTAATGCGCGAGTGAACTTTGACCTTGTATTATTTTTTAACAAGAACAAGTCTGTTTTGTATCACTTTCTTTTGGCTTCTGAATAAAAAGTAATATTGGTTTCTCATTATTTCTTGCATATGTCATGTTTTGATCTTATTATCTTTTGAGATAACTCCAGAAAATTTCCAACTGTTGGGGATAAATACTTATTTATTCTCCCAGAATAGGGCCGACTAGTAGAATTCTTCCTGTGTTATGCTTTTACTTTAAACACTGAAGGAAATCTACAAGTGCCAGAGGTGTACTATTAACTTGGCGTGAATTTTCTCATAGAGTGAAATTCACAAATTTTCCTTATTACCCCTAGGGATAATTCTGGAAAGGGTTTAATCTGCTAGGGATTTTATGAGAATGCTTCTTATGTAGAGGGATAAAAAGGTTCGAATAAGGGGGGTTTGAACTGTTAGAGGTATGAAGTTAACATAACAGGAAAAATGTTGCGATCAGGGCAATTTTGTGGACTTATCGCTCTATTGAGGAGAGTTGATAAGTGGATTTTATCAGAGGTGTAATTTTAATATGACAGGAGAGATATTATGATCGGAGCAATTTTGAGGACTTATCGCTCTATTGAGGAGAGTCAATAAGTGGATTTTATCAGAGGTGTGATTTTAACGTGACATCTGAGAGATTACAATCAGGGCAATTTTGAGGATTTTTATCGTTCTATTGGAGAGAGTCGATAAGTGGATTTTGTCAGAGGTGTAATTTTAACATGACAGGAGAGATATTACGATCAGAGCAATTTTGAGGATTTATCGCTCTATTGGAGAGAGTCGATAAGTGGATTTTATCAGAGGTGTGATTTTAACATGACATCTGTGGGGAGGATATTTTAGCGTCTCGCTGGGGAGGATTGGTAACTGATTTATCATCGAAGCGATGAATTGTGATACTTGTGATTTGAACAAGATTTTTAAGAATTTTATCATTCCGCCGAAGGGTGTTGATAGATTAGTTATTTACTACTCTGCTGAGGAGAGTTAGTAAATTGACCATGATTTGAAGGATTTTGGAGACTTATCGTTTTATTGACGAGAATCGATAAGTTAGTTTTAAAAGAATTGTGATCACATTAGGAGAAATACTGGCTAGATGTCAACTCTGTGGGAATGATGATCTTCAGAAGTGTAGTGTTAATCTGACGAAAGGTTTGCCATATGAAAATGACTTAGATTTTGTTGACGAAATTCAGAGGTTTTGATTAACACTCTGTTAAAAGGATTCATGACCTTAAAGGCTAAGTGTCATGTTTTGAAAACACAAGGGTAGATTCTTCATTTGGAAGAATTACAACGCAAAGATGACCTTTGCGTTTGAGATTCGAAACGCGAGGTTAAGAACCCTCGTAACGCTAGTCTGGGCCTAGCGTTTGGGGATTTGAATGTGGGTGTGAACTTCGCGTTAAGATTAAAGTCTTAGCTGACTTTATCTAAAAACATGAAAGATTATGTTTCGAAAAATGGTTGGGATTCTCTCCTAGAATCCCTTACCACTTTAACAGCTTGATGGCTGTTATAAATAGACCTGTGTGGTCATGTCAAGAGTTATTCGACTCTTTCTATTTTCGAAAAGTTCTAAGAACGAGAACCCTCATTTAATTTCGACGAGATATCCGACGAACTTTGTCTTCTGCATCTTTTTCGACTGATTGCATCAATAGCATCACGAAGAATAAGCTCTGGCTCCAAGAAGGTCGCTGGAGCGACTTCTGAAATGCCGTCGGCTGGGGACGCCGGCGGTGTTCTTGTTCCTGTGAGAACATCATCGTCACCGTCGCCGTCACGGGGGCCTCCTTGTCATGGTAGGTGGTAATCATAATAACTTGTTTCGACAAGTTTTCTGAAAATCCTAGATGAGTTCTTGACAACGAAGAAGATGACTCGTTTCTTGTTTAATGAAAACGCGGAGTTAGGACTCTGTGTTCATTGTGAAACGCGGTGTTGACCCCAGCATTCTGAATTCTAAACGTGGGTCTTGGCCTTCGCATTTGGGATTTACAACGTGTGTCTTGAATCTCACGTTTGGGATTTGCAACACGAGGCTAGCCCTTTGTGTTTAAGATTTGACACGTGGGCCCTGATCTCTGTGTTTCTAGTTTCTTCTCTTAGATTTATGTCAACAACTTGCTTCAGCTACTAACATTTGCTTTTGACTTTGCAGTGTTCTTTCCGAATGTGCCGTTTTCGCAAGAGCATCATTTTGGGTATATTGGTGGCCCTGACGCGAATGAAGTTTTTAGCCTTCGTAGCAGAATTCCGTTGTGCACTTTCCCTAACTCGGAGAGGACGAACATGCTCAGATTCCCATGATGCTCTACTCTCAGAGCTCTGATCACGGACTTAGATTTGGAGTCTCCTGCCGGCCATGATCAATTCCCTAAACCGGCGTTCATTTTTGGAGATCACATAGCAGCTGATGACTGTCTTATACATGCAGAAGATTCAAAGCTGCTAAGGAGAGTCAATAACCGCTTACTTTTTCTCCCAAATATGAAGAGGATGTATCCGCTCTCCTACTTCTTAAATGTGAGCTGTCGCCAAGATTTGACTTTTGATATAGTCAAAGAGAAAGCAAATGTGTCGCTTGGATTTGGTCGACAAGCTCGCACACAAATTGGGGGACAACTCAAGGGCTTGAGACCCGGCCTATTTGAGAAAAAGGATCTTGCTTAAGAAGCACCACTTCTAGCGAACGTCTTCATTTGCCAGTTCATCGCGGCTCATGGTGATTTTATGCGCAGACGTTCTGATCCCCAGGATGGGTTTGTTCTGGAGAAGGAGGTTGGTGGACTGGTATGATGGATTTTGTTATTGAGGAGCTTAAGGAACTGCTCGCTCAATCGGGTCTCATGATCCCGGTGTTAGCTACTAGGCGTGGGATTGTTCAAAGCTATCCCAATTTCTTCGCCATGTTAGAGAGATACAATTCGGACAGCTACACATTCTTCACACCTGTTGGGGAGTTAGGCTTTGCTCTCCATGAGATGCAAGCGATATCTGGGCTGTCATTAGGTCGAATGCCCTATGAAGAATTCATCCCCACTACTGAAGAGCTCTCCATTTTAAGAGTGGCACACCCAAAAGTTTACGCTACCTTTTGGGAGCTGATGTGCCACTTCCACATATGTGCTTAGGTTATTGGGATGCGCGGAGGGGGTCTTATGCATACTGCATGGGCGGACTATCTCTTTCAGAACTTGAGTCAGAAAGATGAGGCTGTAACTTGACTTGCTGTCATTTCTCCTAAAGACGTTAGAGCCTAGATTAAGGCTTCCAACGCTACCTACAAGAACGAGCACGTGGAAGATGGGTTTGAGGCTGGTGTCAAATTTGAAAGTTTTCACTACCAGGCCACAATTCCAATTTCCAACGTGGCTCTCCTCGCTAGCTTCTTCATGATCTGGTTGAAGCGGTGCGTAGTACCATCGAAACTAGTTGAGGCGATATTAGCTGAGGTTGTATACCCAGCTATCTTATTAGCTCATGGAAGGCCCGTGAGCCTCCTCACTGCTATGGTAGGCTGTGTATAGAGTGGCTTAAGGATGTTAACCTCCGAACTTGTCGGCACCCGGGGAATTAAGGCTACTGGGAGGAAAGCTGGGAAAACTCCCCAACCACGTGTACCAGTGCCGTATACGTACTTGGTGGCCTGGTTCATGCTACATTGCCCTTCGTTGATAACGGGGGTATCTGAAGACGATGACTCTTATATTCCCTTTGTACAGAGGCTGGAGTTGGCCACATGGACTAATGCCTATATAGTCAGGGCTCGACTGCTTTTGTCTTAGGAAGACAAGTATAGAATCTTCTGCTACGCTCTTAACTTTGATGGAGCTGATGAGGAGAGTGCCAGCTTTACAGACATGCTTTTCGAGGGCTCGTCCTCTTTGAAAGAAGGCACCTTCAGATGGCTTCTCATGATCAGATTAGGCTATCTGGTCTATCGCTTGAGGGAGAAGTGCATCATTGAACCTTACATGCCTTCTCGATTTGCCAAACAATATGGATATGATCAGCTTTATGTTGGCAATCCTAACCCGGCATTGGCTCAGGTTGGGAACTTATACGAAGAGGCCCACGCGTGGTACTTCTTCTCTGCCGGAGGGACTCATGCGCACTTTACCTTACCCAACTCACTGCCTGGCTATTCCACCATTGCGGACTTCCGCTACTGGTTTAATAAGACTTCTCAAATCCTAGAATACGATATCTACACTTCATGTATAAGTGAGATTCGGGAATTATACAAATCGAGAAGTGGTTCCACCAAGACTTGTTTACCGAGAATAGAAGAGTATCTATCCTGTGAACGAGAAGTTGTCGGAGCTGTCGAAGCCCAAAAAGAGTTGCCTACTATTGAGCCCTCTGAAGAAGAGGTTCCTATGGGGACTGAAGAGCGGTCGTTAATTGCTGACCCTCCTGAAGACAAGGCGGCTGAGAAAGTTCCTGAGGAAGCGCCCGCTTTTGAACCTCGTTCTTAAAGATCAGGTAAAAAGGCCCTTACTGCTGAAGAGGAAGGCGAATATGATAGGAAAATTCGCAAGAGAAAATCTGTCGCTGCTAAAAACTCTAAGAGGGCCAAATTGATTAGGGACGCGATGAAATCTGCACCTGTTGCGCGCTTGGCTGATAGGGAGGACGAAATGCTTCGATCGATCCCTTCCATTCCTGAGGAGGTGGGAGCCGACGAGATATTGCCCATTGAGGGTTTAGAATCCGCCTCTCCTCCTCTCATCCGGGACCAGGGTATACATGGAGGCCATCCTTCTGAGGTTATTCCTCTATCTACTCATGATGAGTACACGGGTCTGATCTATCCAGCTGCTCCTCTTCCTCATTCGAGAGCTCTGAGGAAACTAATCGAGGAGTTAGAATACTAGATACATATGACTATTGATGTCGTCAGTCTTGGGGTGCTTCCTTTGAGCATTTTGAACCCATCTTGACTAACTGTTTAGATAAAATCAAGGATAAGGATGATGTGTCATGGACCGAACATTGTAAGAAGGGTGTCATCCTCTTGGAAGCAGAGTTGGCAGCTTTCAAGGAGCTACAGTGCACCAATCTGGAATCTGAAGTGGAGCAGGCTCTCTCCTTGGCTACAATCTCAAAGATACATCATCAAGAGATCATTCGCAAGGATTTATCTGATAAAAAGGCTCGCATAACGATCTTAAGGGAGCAGCATACTCAGGTGTATACTGATATAAATAGTATTGTTTCTGATATTCGTGTCACTAAAAAAGGCATTGATTGATTAGAGGCTGAGCTGGACCAGAACAAAGCCCAGTTGGCTCAATATGAGGATGTTAGAAAAGGGCTTCTGCTTCAAAGTGACAACATTTTTAAGGATTTTTGCAGCACACTCCACGCATCTAAGGGAATTTGAAGAGAGATTGTCGCTGCAACCCCTGTTGTAGCAGAACTCAAAAAGTAGATTGAAGAACAAGTCCGAGCAGCTCACGAAAAGAAACTTTCTGCCTTCAAGTCCAGGCTGAAGTCCCTTAAGCTGATGAATCCTGATGCTTAAGTTTTATATTGTTTTTAACTGGGGAATAATTTTGTATCATTTTCATTTTGATTATCGTCACTTTGTATCGAATTAACAATTTTGAATGAGAATGATATCATTTTGTCTTTCATCGTCTCTCTTGTTGAAATCTAATTCAGGATAATGAAAAATATTGCAAATGCCATAAGTGTAGTGTTAACTTAGCATGAAATCGAAATTCTCTTTATTACCACTTAGAATAATTCTAGAAAATTTTAATTGTCAGAGGTGTAGTGTTAACATGACGACATACAAGACAGGACAATTAAACATTTGTTCCCGAAATACACTTTGAATAGACAACTCCCAGCCTGACTTGACTAGAATTTAAGAGAGAAAGAAGGGGGCTACATGACTTACGAGAAGTATTTCTTAAGGAACTTCCCGTTAATTGGCATCATGAGCCTGTCTCCTTTTTGATTAATGAGGTGATAAACTCCATTCGAATAAACTGATTCTATTACGAAGGGTCCTTCCCATTTGGGATTAACTTCTCTTTGGTTTTGTGTGTCATCACCATGGGTCGTCTGACGGCTAAGACCAAATTGCCTTTCTTGAAAATTTGTTCTTTAACCTTTTTGTTGTAGGCTTTAGAAATTCGGGCTTGATACGACTCGACCTGTTGCTGAGCTTGAAGTCGCTTGTCGTCTAAGGCTTCAAGTTCCTGAAGGCGCATTTGATGTTTCTCTTCCTCTGTTATTCCGGTTGCGATAGCGGCTCTCAGGAAAGGAATTTGAATTTCTAACAGTAGTACAGCTTCGCAGCCGTATACCAAAGAGAATGGCGTAGCTTTTGTGGGGGTCCTCACCGTTGTGCTGTAGGCCCATAGACATTCACCTAGTCTTTCGTCCTAATCACATCGGCTCTTTGAAACAAACTTTTTGAGAAGCTTCACAATGGTCTTGTTAAAAGCTTCTGCAAGGCCATTTGCTGGCGGATAATATGCCGTAGAGGAAATGCTTTTGATTCTAAACTTATCACAAAATCTCTAAAATCCAAAACTAACAAATTGTGTCCCGTTGTCGTGAACTATTCGTCTCGGGACTCCAAAATGGTAGATAATATGATGTTTGATGAATTTAATCACATTCGAAGTCTTGACTTCTTTTAGCGGGATTACCTCCGTCCATTTAGAGAAGTAATCGATTACAGCCAAAATGAACCGGTGTCCTTTGGAAGTCAGAGGAGAGATTGATCCCACAACATCCATACCCCACATTTCGAACAGCCAAGACGCATATGTGGGATGTAAGTTCCCTGGTGCTTGATAGATAAAGTCACCATGAATTTGACATGTGTGACAATGTTTAGCGTAGTCAACTGCATCTGAGAACATTTTTGGCCAATAATAGCTAATTTGTTGGAGGCGATCTCCTAACTTAGCCCCAGGTTGATAGGCTCCACACATTGAGAGCCTCCTTTGCTTCCTTTCGAGAAAGGCATCGAAGCAAAACTCCATCATATGATTTTCGATACAATATTTGGGAAACCATGTCGTGATTGAATCGGAGAGCCTTTTGTTTGATAACAGCCTCTTCCTTAGAATTATCGGGCAAAATCCCGTATAAGACATAATCGATATACGGGAATCACCAATCCCTGGATTCAAGCTCCATGGAGGTTATGCAGACTTCTCCTGCTGTTGTCTTGTCTGAACTTTCCTCTATAGGAAACTTGGAACAGTATAGCTCGCGTCCCGTGACCAGAATCATTGTTTAATCCCCAGGTGGCAATGCTAATGAAGTTGCCAACGAGGCTAAAGCATCTGCATAAGCATTCTGAGCTCGTGGAATATATCCAATGAAGAAACCTTCGAACTTCTTAGCTTGCTTTAGCACTGCGAAGTAGTACGGGATCAGATCCTCATGACGCACTTCGTATTCCCCTCGGACTTAATTTACGATGAGCTGAGAATCACTATTAAGTTCTTCAGCAAATTGCATTCCTAATAGCAGAGCATTATACCCGACTACATTGTTGGTGCAGGGCTCGATCAGAGAAAATCCCCTTGGGATCACGTGACCGTTTGGAGAGATGAATATTACTCCTACTCCCACGGTAATTGCTCCATGAGGATTTGCTCTGTCAAAGAATAATTTCCACACTTGCATAGCTTCTTGAGTGATGCAAGCTTCAGCGACTTCATCGGGCAATTCTTCATACAACTTAGATGTCCCTGGCACCAGGTGATCAGCTAGGAAGTCTGCCAACGCTTGACCCTTGACTGCTTTTTAGAGCATAAATTGCATGTCATATTGTGACAAGAGGATGGCCTACTTTGCTAGCCGGTAATTTAGAGATGATGGTTTCGTTATCAGAACTCTCAAAGGATTTACCTTAGAAATGACATGAATTGTTTGCCCTATCAGGTAATGTCGCATCTTTTGGACTGCGAATACCAAAGTGAGACATTCTTTTTCGACCGGATTATACCGGTGTTCGGCTCCCATCATGGTCCTACTTAAGTAGTATATGGCTTGCTCTTGCCCTTGATCGTTGTTCTGAGCTAATAAAACTCCAAGAGAATGGTCCATGGCTCTCACGTATAACAGGAATGGTTTTTCCGATATTAGGCCACAAGAACCGGCGGTTGGGTGAGATATCTTTTAATCTCCTCGAATGCTCTTTGGCAGTCTCATCCCAAACAAAGGACACTTCTTTCTTCATGAGCTTAGAAAAAGGTTGGCAGCACCCCGAGAGATTGGATATAAATCTCCGGATGTAGGCCAATCTGCCTTGCAAACATCTGAGTTCTTTGAGATTCTTCGGAGGTGGCATGTCCTGGATAGCATGAATTTTCTCTGGATCGAGAGAAATTTCCTTGGATGTGACAATAAATCCTAGGAATTTTCCACTCGATACCCTAAGGAACGATTTTGTCGGGTTCATCTTCAGCTAATGTGCTCGCATGATATCGAACATTGTCCTCAGGTCTGTAAGATGATCAACTTTGTGTTGATTTTTCACTGCTATGTCGTCAACGTAGAATTCAATCTTCTTACGCAGATGTTCGTGGAAGATGGTGTTTATTGCACGTTGATAAGTTACGCCTGCGTTTTTTAAGCCAAAGGGCATCACTGTATAGCAATATACCCCCAATGGTATTCTGAATGCAGTATGCTTTTCGTCTTTAGGATACATCTTGATTTGATTATATCCGGAGAATCCATCCATGAAAGACATACTATCATATCCGTAGGTATTGTCAATCATGACATCAGTGATGGGAAGAGGAAACTCGTCTTTTGGACAAGCTGCGTTAAGGTCACAAAAGTCGATGCATATCCGGACCTTACCGTTCTTCTTAGGAACTGGGACAATGTTGGCTACCCAGTCCGGGTGTTGTTCCTCTCTGACAAAGCCTGAGTCTACAAGCTTTTTAACTTCTGACTCAATTGCTTCTATGATATCTGGACGAAACCGGCGTTGTTGTTGTTTAACGGGTTTTGCGTCCGGATTAATGTTGAGACGATGCATGGCTACTTTTGGGTCAAGGCCAGGCATATCTTCATAATTCCAAGCGAAGACATCTATATATTCTCGGATGAGAGATATAAGGTCCTCTTTCTTGGATGGTGATAAACTTTCAGCTATGAAGATAGACTTAGGGTCGGATTCATCTCCCATGTTGACCTGGACCACTTTATCTTCAGTAGGTGGTTCGCGCTGTTCGAAGCGTATATCCCACAAGATGTTAAGGCGTTTGATTCAAGGGTCATTGGTCGATCCAATCAACTCTTCATCATCCCCTGCGTCTTCATCTGGGTGACTAGTTGAAACCATGTTCACAGTCAAACTCTTAAAGAAAGGTCCAACACTGATATCGGATTCCCATGATGATGTCTCGGATGAATGATCCTGACACAGATAGTTACTGGTTTTTGTTTCTGAGATAGAGGGAGTTGTGATGTAGCCCACACCTCTTCCGGTCTTTTGATAATAATCCGGAGGTTTTTCTTCAGGGGTGAGAGACATTCAAATCGGTGTTCGCCTTCCGTTCCCAAAGTTTAGCCCCTGTTTTCATTAAAGTTGTATCTCATTCGTTTCATCAGATGTATAAAATTGGGTTCTTGATAATGGAATTGAGGGATCACATTATCTTCTTCTGAACTTCTTCGTTTGAGTAATTCAGGTTTGACTTTACTAAAATAGATCGGCTTCTGCCCTTTCCTTTTGGACGGGACTTTAAAGAAAGCCTTCTGTGCATCTTCTATTTCTTCATCTGAAGTGAAGGATGATTTAATCGGTAATATGAGGGATGCCTCTGCACACAATGTGTGCCATGGGTCGGTACATGCATTAAGATCATTCTCTAGTCACTACAACACCTGAAATCTACCATAGCGGCCGAAAAACGCTATGGTATTATTTCATAGCGTTTTAATCAACGCTGTGTCAGAACCCGCTATAGTAGGTCTGTGGCTTTACATAGCGTTTCCCCAAATGCTATCAAAAAGTTTCCAACCATAGCGTTTTTATGTAGCTATAAAAGA